>CAUYLG010038478.1:0-21877 GCA_963573385.1 Cacajao melanocephalus
TGCATTCTAGCCTGGGCAGTAGAACAAGAATCCTGTTCTCTCTCCCTCTTTTTCTTCCTCTTTCTTTCTCTCGTACATTCTTTTTTTTTCTTTCTTTCACTCTCACTTTCTTTCCTCTCTTTTCCTTTCAAAAAAAAAAAATAAATAAAAGTATTCTATCATTGCTTTCTGTCTTAAAAATGGGACCAACGGAATCCATTCGTTATGTGAGATTCCATAAAGAAGTGAATGTGATCAAATCACCAATTCAACTGAAAAATGTCAAAATGGTGCTCTTCTGTGCACAAGATTTATGCACAACTAATGGTAAAGGATAGAGAGTGGAAGGATCAGTGAGAACCCCTGTGAATGCATGTGTCTGCATCAGGAAAGAAGAAAACAGAGAAGTATAGTTTATGAGTTTTCTCTTGTTTTTGTGTTTGGCAAGAGGACCCGCAGTTTGTTCCTTAGAAATAAGCCACATAAATCCATTCTAATAAAACAGGCTTATTAAATGTTACAGAGTCCCCAACCTGGAGAACCCCTCAACTCTATTGTCCACAAAGCATATATTGCTCCATTGTTTGAACAAGTTGACCTTTCTATGCACTTCAAGTCACCTTCCTAATATTGAACAACTATTCTGCTGTGCAGCACTACAATGTTTAGCTTTGATGTATGTCATTCTACACCCATCAAGAGCATCATTAGCATTCAATACATTTCTGAATAATCTACAATAATACTTCAAAATTGTCTGTGCATAGGTGCACCTGAGTAGATATACATTCAGTCATACAAGCACACACCAACGAGCTCTAACTTAACACAATGTTCTCATTTAAAGCCCCCACCTCTAATCCCTACCCAAGAAACAGAACCGGCCATTTGTTCTAATCTTAGGAGTCATTTCTTCTCAAGGACTGTTGTTCTTTATGGCAGACCTGCATTTGAGGGTTGGTTGGTTCAGTGTCTTCTCCCTTGCGGGCTTCAAGAATCACTTCTGCATGGCTCCACCACACTGCCCCACAGTGGGCCTGCCATGAGTACCAGTCCTTGAGCCTCAGAGCCAAGGAAAGAAGGTTTTTGAAGTTGAGTGGCCAGACTTTCCTACTGGGATGAAGTTCTGTTGGGAGTTATTAAGACGTCAGACGTGGACTTGTAGGTGTGTGCAACACACACATTTTGCTTCTGCAATTTTCCTAATGTAGGGGATGAGATGAATCTTGCTTTGTGCTTAGAGCCCCAAGCTTTGTCTAAAGAGGTTACAGGGGACTAACAAGAGTCTATCTCCTTAAGGGGTAGGAACTTAGGGAAAACGAATAGAACTCATAGTTCTATTTATCCCATCCCCCTTTTTTTCTAGGCAGATGATTTTCTTGTTGTCTCATTTTTATTTTGAGACAGAGTCTCGCTCTGTTGCCCAGGCTGGAGTACAGCAGTGAGGTTTGAACTCAGCTCACTATAACCTCCGCCTCCCAGGTTCAAGCAGTTATCCTGCCTCAGCCTTCTGAGTAGCTGGGATTACAGGTGCATGCCACCATGCCTGGCTAATTTTTGTATTTTAGTAGAGACAGGGTTTCACCATGTTGGCCAGGCTGGTCTCGAACTCCTGACCTCAGGTAATCCACCCACCTCAGCCTTTTAAAGTGCTGGGATTATAGGTGTGAGCTGCCGCACCTGGCATGCTTGTTGTCCTTTTAATGTAGATAATCAGAGCATCATAAAGTCTAGCAAACACATTTTCTCCCTTGTTTTCCACCAAACTTCTCATGTGAAGAGGAAAAATATACAGACACATGATGTATTGGTACTATTCATTCACCAAATATTTAATTGTGATATATTGTTTGAATACCCATCATGTTCCAGGCCTGAGGGTTCTTAGGTGCTAAAAGCAAATAACTTCATGTTTTTCCCCTCAAAAATTCTTGATCTCAGCTCACCCCAAATGTAATTTTTGAAGACTCATCTCTGAAAACTGAGATTGACCGCCAGCAACAGTCACTAAGGAACTGAGGCCCTCAGTCCAACAACTCATAATCCTAGCCCACAGTTGTGTGGGTAAGCTTGGAAATGGATCCTTCTCTAGTTGAATCTGGAGATGAGATGGTAGCCTGCGAGAGACCCCAAAGCCCGCAACTTAGCTAAGCTGTGTCAGATTCATGACCCACAGAAACTGTGACAAAAAAATGTTGGTTTTTTTTTGTTTGTTTTAAACCACAAACTTTTGGGGTAATATGCAATGCAGCAATAGATTCCTAATATAACACTGTTATATTTAAGAAAATCATCTGTTTTATTGAGCAGGATCTATACTGAAAACATTGCCTTTCTGACTTGAAAAACAAGCAATGCAACAACAGTAACAAAACTCTATAGCCCTCTCCAGAGTAGTGCTTTGTGACTAGAGTTTCATGGATGCTTACATGTGGCTCCTGTGGTACTGAATATACTAGCATCTTAGAAACTAAGCCAAAGCAACCGGAATCTTCTTTGAATTTCTTAAAGAAGTCCAGAATTTCAGCATCACTCCTAAACCAGGATTACTCCTATGTCAGCTTGAATACCTAGATGCATTTATTTGCTTATAAAAAATGCTGTGGAAATTTAAAAGAAATCCTCCTTATATTAAAAAAAAACATAAAAGATGGTAGGGCCAAGTATACATGATCTATGTAGGTTAAGCTAGAATCAGTTTAATATTTAATAGTTCCCTAAGAAGAGGCCTCTATCTGAAGCAAAATATAGATTAATCCAAGTAATTATTTGATGTTATACTGAAAGAGAAGTATATTTATTAGAAGTATATAACATCAAATAATTACTTGGATTAATCTATATTTTGCTTCAGGTAGAGCCATCGAGTCATCTTGATGATGCTGAGCTCACCAAAAGAACTTGGTGTTCGGCCAGGCATAGTGGCTTACGCCTGTAATCCCAGCACTGTGGGAGGCTGCAGCGGGCGGATCCTGAGGTCAAGAGATCAAGACCATCCTGGCCAACATAGTGAAACCTCGTTCTACTAAATATACAAAAATTAGCTGGGTGTGGTGGCGTTCACCTGTAGTCCAAGCTACTCGGGAGGCTGAGGCAAGAGAATTGCTTGAATCCGGGAGGCAGAGGTTGCAGTGAGCCGAAATCGTGCCACTGCACTCCAGCCTGGCTCCTGGTGACAGAGCAAGACTCTGTCTCAAAATAAAAAAATAGAATAAAATCATTAAAAAAAAAGAACTTGGTGTTCTTTTGAATTCAATTGGCTTTCTTTTCTGCGTGTGTGTGTGTGTGTGTGTGTGTGTGTGTGTGTGTGTTTGATATGGAGTCTCGTTCTATCACCCGGGAGTGCAGTGGCATGATCTCAGTTCACTGCAACCTCGTGGGTTCAAGTGATTCTCCTGCCTCAGCCTCCCAAGTAGCTGGAGCTACAGGGACCTGTCACCACAGCCAGCTAATTTTTGTATTTTTAGTAAAGGCAGGGTTTCACCATGTTGGCCAGGCTGGTCTCGAACTCCTGACCTCAGGTAATCCACCCTTGGCCTTCCAAAGTGCTGGGATTACAGGTGTGAGCCACTGCGCCCAGCCCAGTTGCTTTTCCTCACTGTGTTCTATCAGATTGTTTTGCATGTATTTTTGATACCTTGTCCCTCACCATAGATTTATGGAGACTCTCACTTGGATATATTGCACACCTCCAATTTCAAATGTCTAAAGCTGATCTGATCATTATTATCCAGAGCTGAACCCTTCCTTTCCTGTAGCCAGCTCTATCATTCTCCTTGTCAAAAGGATTCAATATCCCTGAATTACTCTTGACACTCTCCCCACTTCTTCAATGTAGTCTGAAGCAGCTGCATGGGCAGGTTTTGCTGGGTTGCTGTCATTTGTGAGATCCTACACTTAGGAATATAAACTGAGAATGTGTGGACTTTTGGTTACTTAAAATTTTTCCCAGTCACAAACGTCTTGCTTTAGGTAAATCCAACAGGGAGGTAGGAAAAAAGGTATCATTACAAAAAGTGCTAGAGGGTGAGGGGAACAATGATACCAGAACAAGGATGGAGCCAGGCAGGAAACGGTGATTCAATAGCTGCAGCTGGACCCAGCTGAAGACTAATTTGTGTCTTCAGTAGCATTTTAATACTTGGGGAAAGATATCCAATTTTGGGAAAAAATTCAGAACATTTTTGAGTGGTGGAAATAGAACACAGGAAAGATCAATCAGCAAAGAAGAAAACATTCATTTCATTTTTGTTTACCTTTTATTTTAGGTTCGGGGGTACATGTGTAGGCTTGTTAGATGAGTAAATTATGTATCGTTGGGGTTTGGTGTACAAATGATTTTGTCACCCAGGTAGTGAGCATAGTACCTAACAGGTAGCACCCTCCTCCCCTCAAGTAGGCCCCAGGGTCTATTGTTCCCATCTTTGTGTCCATGTGTAACTCAATGCTTAGTTTTCACTTACAAGTGAGAATATGCCTTATTTGATTTTTTGTCCCTGCATTCATTTGCTTAGGATAATGGCTTCTGGCTACATCCGTGTTGCGTAAAGGACATAAATTCAGTTTTTAAAATGGCTGCATAGTATTCCACGGTGTATAATGTATCACATTTTCTTCATCTAGTCCACCACTGATGGGCACCTAGGCTGATTCCGTGTCTTTGCTATTGCGAACATACAGGTGGGTGCCTGTGTCTTTTTGGTAGAATAATTTATTTTCTTTTGGGTATATACCCAGCAATGGATTGCTGTGTCAAATGGTAGTTTTGGAAAACATGCATTGCTAAAGGAGCTTCTGCCTTAATAAAACTTGTTTACAACAAGATCTTGAAAAGTATGGGAATAAGGGAGAGTTGCTTTCTGTGAGGATTGGCTTCTTGGGCAATCTTCTTTGGGTACTCAGCCCTAACGTTCTATCTCATGGGACCTGCCTTTCTAGTCTACTGTAATCCTGATCCCTCTTCCTTTCAGTTAAGAAAATTTTTCCCCCATCTGCTTCATTTCAGCTTGGTTCTCTGTATGTTCTAAGGGTCTAGTCGTCTTTCCAGCAAACTTTTTCTTTTTTTTTTTGAGACAAGGTCTCACTCTTTTGCCCATGCTGGAGTACACTGGGGCATTCATGGCTTGCTGTAGCCTTGACTTCCCCAGGCTCAAGTGATGCTCCCACCTCAACCTCCTGAGTAGCTAGGGCTCCAGGTGTGTGCCACCACACACTGTTAATTTTTATATATTTTTTGTAGATATGGGGTTTTGCCATGTTGCCCAGGCTGGTCTCAAACTCCTGAGCTCAAGCAATCCACCCTCCTCAGCCTCCCAAGGTTCTGGGATTACAGGCATGAGTCACCGCACCCAGCCCTGTAGCAAACATTTTTATGTATTAAGCGAATCCCTTTAGAGACAAAGTCTTAATCTTTGTATTGTAACCCAATCGTGATTTCTTAATAGTGAGTCTTACATGTGGAAGAGATCACTAGAGTTCATTCTTCATATTTTCTTCTTTCTGGGAGCAGAGCTTGATTTCATTCTCCGGACTCCCTTGCAGTTAGGTGAGGCTATGTGACCAAGGGCTGACCAATGAATGTGGTCAGAAGTGGTTCACACCACTTCCAGGACGATCCCATAAAGACACACCCCTCCCTTTCCCATAATTCTTAATTCTCTCTCCCGTTCTCCATCTGTGGGATGCACGGACAGGGTTCTGAGGGTCTAAAGAATGTGGAGCCTAAGACAAGCATGTACATGTTCAGGTGAGGTGTCTCACGCCTGTAATTCTAGCACTTGGGGAGGCCGAAGTGGAGAGATCACTTGAGCCCAAGAGTTTGAGACCAGCCTGGGCAACTTAGTGAGACCTCATCTCTACAAATAATAATAGTAATAAAAAATTAACCAGACATGTAGTCCCAGTTATTCAAGAGACTGAGGCAGGAGAATCGCGTATTCTTAATTCTCTCTCCCTTTCTCCATCTGCTGATCTGCTGGATGCATGGACAGGATTCTGAGGATCTAGAGAATGTGGAGCCCAAGATGGAAGAATCCTGCATTTCTGAATGACAGTGTGGCACTGTGCCCTCTTTCTGCAGACCAGCATTGGCCTGTGGCATGAGCAGGAAGTAAATTTCTGTTGCAGCTACTTAGACTGTGGATGCTTTTGTTGCAATGGTTGGCCTCTCCTGATTGATAAATGGCATGCCAGATGCTGTGGCTGAGCTTTATCATCATAGGGAACACAGTACAGTGAAGTCAACAGATCTCAGCAGAATATCAGCTGGATTGTCAGATAAATCTTCTCCTAGCACCATCCTTATCTCTTTCACAACAGAGACCGGAAAATTCTGAGGTTCACGATTAAACTATCATGCTTTTTATTACCTTTTCTTTACCTTCTAACAGATTGAGTGGCACAGGTAAAGGAGAGGTGAGATCCCTATGTACAGAAACAATGGGAAATTTGGGTCTGGCTAATCCTGCTGTATAAGGGTGAGTCAGTTGCTTCCAATGGGAGAGCTTTGTATCTGCCTTTGCTCAATTTTTTTCACAAGATCAAAGGAGCTGTCCACAGCTTCATCAGCGATTCTTCTTTATGAACACTCTTACCAACAGCATTATCTCCTTTTCCTGGGAGGAAATTATGTCTTTTAAATTGGGGATCCTCTCTCCTCAACAGAAATCATGGGTTTGCATTGCTCAGGTGGTCACAAATGAAGTTATTCTTCCCGACTTTTCTTCTAAAGGTCCACTACCAGTATTCACCACAAGAGTGTATTACGCCATGGCTGCACTGAGTTCAGTGTTACACAAATGTGCCACATTCTTGCCTAATTCTCTTCCTTTGCACATGCTGGTTGCTTTTTTTCTTTCCCTTTCTTTCTCTCTTTCTTTCTTTCCTTCCTTCCTTCTTTCCCTTCCCTCCCCTCCCCTCCCCTCCCCTTCCCCCTTCCTCCTTCCTTCCTTTCTTCCTTCCTTCCTTCCTTCTTTTTTTTTTTGACAGGGTCTTGGTCTGTTGCCCAGGCTGGACTGCAGTGGAGTGAACACGATTCACTGCAGTCTCAACCTCCTGGGCTCAAGTAATTCTCCCGCTTCAGTCTCTTGAATAGCTGGGACTACAGGCATGCACCATCATGTCTGGCTAATGCATTATTATTATTATTATTGTAAAGATGAGGTTTCACTAAGTTTCCCAGGCTGGTCTTGAACTCTTGGGCTCAAGTGATCTCTCCACCTCAGCCTTCTAAAGTGTTAGGATTACAGGCATGAGACACCTCACGTGGACATGTACACATTGTTTTCTTGGCTTGGATTGTTCTTTTCTGACCATTTTCCCCTTGAAAAAATCTATTGGCCATTAAATGTTTTTGGAAACTCTCATGTAACATTGTGCCTACTGGTTCCGTAGCACTTTGTTTATATATATATATATATAAAATTTTATTTTATTTTATTTTTTGAGGTGGAATTTCCCTCTTGTTGCCCAGATTGGAGTGCAGTGGTGAGATCTTGGCTCACTGCAACCTCTGCCTCCTGGGTTCAAGTGATTCTCCTGCCTCAGCCTCCCAAGTAGCTGGGATTATAGGCATGTGCCACCACGCCTGGCTATTTTATTATTTTTTTTGTAGTTTTAGTAGAGACAGGGTTTCTCCATGTTGTTCAGGCTGGTCTCGAACTCCTGACCTCAGGTGACCTGCCCACCTTGGTCTCCCAAAGTGCTGGGATTACAGGTGTGAGCCACCACGCCTGGCTTGTTTATATTTTTAAAAGGTATTTTGGGTTATGCCTCCAGGAAGGTGACTACATTTAATCTTTTTGCAGCAATCTGAATACCCGTGCTTTCAGGCATATAGTATATGTTCTGTAAAAATCTGTGGAATGAATAATTGAAAGTGAGTAGGGAAAGACTTGAAAGGGTCTTGCCTTACAGCAGTATCATCCACGTGGTCCCCAGCACATACTACAGGACCAACTTCTTTCAGGACTTGATGGTGGCCATAGGTATTTATTTTGTGCATGAACATGCTCTTTTCCCATTTTGAGAAAGTGAAATTCAATGTCTATCTTTAAATATGGGTACTGTCTTATCCTTGTTGAATTAAAACCCTTTCTGACTGTCCTAGCCGTTTCTTTAGTCTCCTCATGGCCGACTTCATTTCCTGATTCCTCAGCGTGTAGATCATAGGATTTAGCAAAGGGGAGATGACAGTGAAGGTGACAGAGATGGCCTTATCTGTGGGGAGGGCAGTGAAGGGCCGGGCATAGACGTAGATGCAGGGCACGAAATGCAGGGTCACCACAGTGATGTGGGAGGTGCAGGTGGAGATGGCTTTCCTCCTACCCTCCCCAGTGTGAGACCTCAGCGCCATCAAGATGATCGTGTAAGATATGAGGAGAAAGAAGAATATAAACCAACTGACTAATCCATTATTTGAAATCATCAGGAGCTCCAGAGCGAAGGTGTCAGTGCAGGCGAGTTTGAGGACCTGGGGGACATCACAGTAGAAAGTGTCAAGAACATTGGGTCCACAGAAAGGGAGAGGGAGCAACAGGGAAATCTGCACGATGGCATGGACAAAGCCCCCCACCCAGGAAGCCACGATGAGGCCTGTGCATCGCCCCCTACTCATGAAGGTCATATAGTGCAGGGGCTTGGAGATGGCCATGTAGCGGTCAAACGCCATCACAGAGAGAGAAAAAACATCTGCTCCCCCAAGAAGGTGAAAGAAGAACATCTGAGTGACACAGCCACTGAAGGAGATGGTTTTTCTCTCTGACAGAAGATCAATCAGGACCTTGGGAGCTGTGATGGAGGAAAAGCAGATGTCAAGTATAGACAGGTTGCGGAGCAGGAAGTACATGGGCATGTGAAGGTGAGATTCACAGGTGACTGTAACCATGATGAGGAGGTTTCCCATCAGAGTTGTCATGTACACCACAAACAGGAAGATAAATAAGACCCAGCTCAGTTCTCGGGACTGAGTGATTCCCAGAAAGATAAATTCTTTCACTCTGGTGTAATTTCCCTGATCCATTGAATCACAAATCCTTTATCAGGTTCATCTCTGGAAGAAATAATAGTGCAGTTAAATCATATTAATATGTCCTAACATCTAGTGTTGTCTTTTCACTTAAGTTTTGGTTTAGAATCAGGAGGGAGTCCTTTTTTCTATGCACTCACTGTGTCTGCAAGTCCATACTCCACTATTGGATGAAAGATTACCCAGGCTTTTGATTCAGTCATTTAAGGAGATGAGGTTCTCTCACTGCCACTGCTCAAATAGAGGTTGCAAGTCTGTGAACCTATTCAATTATACTTTCACTGTAAAAGTTCACACCTAAAATAATAATAGGAAGAAATGGGAACATATTAAGAATTTCTGTTCATAAAGGCATCATTACGAGAATTCAAAGGTAACCTGCAAACGGAGCAAGATATTTACATTTATCTGAGAAACAACTCATGTTCAGAATATGTAAAGAGCCTCTACGAATCAGTAAAAAAACTGGATGACCCAACGTCCAAATGGCAAAAGATTGGAACCAATACTTCACAAAACGGATATCCAAATGCCTATTCAACTTCACTAGTTATGGCCACAATATACGCAGCAGAACGGCTACATTGAAAAAGATGAAAACTGAAAAGATGGAAAAGTGGAGGTGAAGATGTGGAACAATTAGCACTCTAATACACCTGCTGGTGTGTGTGTAAAATTGGTATAACCACTTTGCTATTGGATTATCTCTGCTAAGACTATAAATATAGTTTTATGTATACACAGGAGGATATCTGTATATCTAGATGTATGATGATATATCTGTATATCATTACCTATATATCTCCTAAGGACATATTTCTCCTTCTAGGAAATATGTACATATGTTCATCAAAAGACATGTCCTAGAATATTCATAGCAGCACTGTTATTTTTTATTTTTATTTTTGAGATAGGATCTCACTCTGTCACCCAGGCTGGAGTGCAGTGGTGAGCTTATATCTCACTGTAGCCCCAAACTCCTGGACTCAAGTGATCCTCCCACCTCAGCCTCCCTAGTTGCTAGGACTTATAGGAGTCTGTCATCACACCTAAATAATTTTTTAAATTTTTTATGCCTGAATAATTTTTATTTATTTTTTAATAGAGTTGGGGTTTCCCTATGTTACCCAGGCTGGTCTGAAACTCCTGGCCTCAGGTGATCTTCCTACTTTGGCCTCTTAAGGTGCTGAGATTACAAGCGTGAGCCACCACACCTGACCAGCAGCAGTGATTATAATTTCTTCAAACTAGAAAATGATTCAGAAACCCATCAACAGTAGAAAAGATAAGTGTGTTACATTCACACAATACTATACAGCAATAAGAATGGTTGACACTGTACTTAATAATATATGTGAGTTATTCTGAGTCTTACAAACATAATGTGCTAAATAACCCAGAGACCAAAGAGTATGCACCCTTCTATTTTATTCATATATACAAAACTGAAGGGCGCCTAAGGGAGGCTTCTGGTTGCTGGTACTATTCTGTTTCTTGATCTGGGTGCTTGTTTACACCAGTAGGTATATTCTACTGGTGTAAAAATTCCTTGAGCTGCACACACACGTGCATTTTTCTGTATGTTAGCATCTTATACTTCAGTATAAAGTTTTAAATAACAAACATATAACATTGATCATTTATAACACTTTAATCTCATGTTTAAAGAATGAATTACATTTAAAGCAAAATTTAATGCACCACTAACTTTTGTAACGGTTACTTTTTTCTTTTCTTTTTTTTTTTAAGACAGAGTCTCACACTGTTGCCTGGACTGGAATGCAATGATGGCGTCTTGGCTCACTGCAACTCCCACCTCCCAGGTTTAAGTGATTCTCCTGCCTCAGCCTCCTGAGTAGCTGGGATTACAGGTGTCCACCACAATGCCTGGCTAATTTTCTGTATTTTTTTGAGTAGAGATGGGGTTTCACTATGTTGGCCAGTCTGGTCTTGAGCTCCTGGCCTCACGTGATCTGCCCACCTTGGCCTCCCAAAGTGCTGGGATTACAGGCATGAGCCACTGCGCCTAGCCAACAGTTACTTTTATAGTTACGTGGTTATAGTCTTCACCAGCTATCATCTGAGAGTCACGTTTTTGTTGTTTTGAGGTCACACTCCCATTGGCCAAGCTGGAGTGCAGTGGCTCAGTCGTGGCTCACTGCAACCTCTGCTTCCTGGGCTCAACTGATCCTCCTACCTCAGCATCCCCAGTAGCTGGGACTGTAGGTTGTACCACCATCCCTCGCTAATTTTTTGTATTTTCACAAAAAGACTGGGTTTCACCATGTTGCTCAGTCTGGTTTCATACTCTGGGCTCAAGTGATTCACCTGCCTGGACCTCCCAAAGTGCTGGGGTTACAAACATGAGCCACGGTGCCCAACCCAAGAATTGCCTTTTTATTATTCACTCATGCATGGATTTTAGGTGTTCTTAAACTTTTGTCTTATGTATGTGACCCTGGTGTCCACAAGTAGTTCTCTCTGATTCTGGCTTTAATTTCTCTCTGTATATTTTCTCCCATTTTACTCTTCTAAACTTAGGGGAAAAAAGTCCTTAAAAGACTATGCTTCCCTCAAGCAGCACTCTTCCTTTTACTCACACAGAAAACCAAGAGCTTCCTTTCCCATTCCCTTGGTATTTATTCAGATTCTCTCAATCACCCCTTAAGGTGTTTATGTCAACAACATGGGGTGGCAAGAATAAATGTTCAGAATACTCGTCACAAATTTCAAGCCTCCAGAACCCTTGAAGGAAGAACTCCCTACATTGTACTTAGCAGGGCTGGAAAGTGAAGGAATCATCTAAGAAGACACCTTTGGTTAATGTGGAATGCAAACACGTATTTTAATAAATGACAGTGGCCCACTCCAGGAACTTTCTTTTGGATATTGCAATGATCCATCAATGGTTTTCAAATCTTCTGCTCAGGAAACCACTGTGACAAGCCTAAGAGTGTCCCATATCACCTGCCCCCTCCTTCCCTTCCCTCTTCCTTTCACATGGTCTTTACTTTTTTCTATATTTCTTATTTCCTTCCTCTATGCATGATTTCCATAACACTAAGGTGGTCTTTTTGAGGGAAAGGTGAGTCAAATGTAGATTCTTTCCTTAAGAAGTTTACAGTTAAGATAGAAAGAGTGGGCTGGGCGGGGTTGCTCACGCCTTTAATCCTAGCACTTTGGGAAGCTGAGGCAGGCAGATCACCTGAGGTCAGGAGTTCAAGACCAACCTGGGCAACATGTTGAAACTCTGTCTGTACTAAAAATACAAAAATTAGCTGGGTGTGGTGGTGGGTGCCTGTAATCCCAGCTATTTAGGAGGCTGAGGCAGGAGAATTGCTTGAACCTGGGGAACGAAGATTGCAGTGAGCTGAGATCACATCACTTCACTCCAACCTGGGCAAAAGAGTGAGTAAAACTTCATATCAATAAAACAAAGAAAAAGAAAAAGAAAAGAAAGAGTGTTACAACCACGTGGAATCAGCAGAAAAGAAGGTAAGGCTGGACAAAATCATGGTGGCCACGCAGGTGAACAACAGTGCCATTTGGGCACAGAATGTTTATTAAACCCCATGCTGTCCGGGAGCTCTGCTGAACAATATCATGTTCCACACTTGCATTTTGGATACAACAGTGTAGATCACCTGGAACATCAATGCAGTTTGGGTTGTACCATTTCCTAGCTGGTGTGACCTCGGGCATGTTACTCAAAAATAGCACTGAACTCACGAGAAATGTATGTAAAGTACACGGGACATACTTACAGTCAGTTTTCAACATGCACAATGATTTATCCACAACATGATTAGACCTGCCTCATACGTGGGGTTTGTGTAAGGAGTAGGTGAGCTTGTACGTGTATTTTAGAAACTAAAGGCAGCTGAGGAAATGGATTTTACTAGCAACTACACAGTCCTGCCAGCCCGGGCGAGTGGTTTTTCCCTCTGTACATGGCAGGTCAATCTGCAAGAGCTTGTATGAGTGTGGATCATAATGCTTTTGACCCTGTTGTTCAAAACTCTCTTCCCAACACTTTAAAGCAAGCAGAAAATGCCATCTCTTCCTGAGGATATTTTTCTTTTTTGCTTAAGGATTTGAGCCAAGGCATAAGTTCAAAATATCAGAATATTTGTATATACACACATGTTTATAAACATAAAGTAGGTCGGGCGTAGTGGCTCATGCCTATAATCCCAGCACTTTTGGAGGCCGAGGTGGAGGGATCACTTGAGGTCAGGAGTTCAAGACCGGCCTGGCCAACATGGTAAAACCCTGTCTTTACTAAAAATACAAAAATTAGCTGGGCTTGATGGCATGTGCCTGTAATCCCAGCTATTCTGGAGGCTGAGGCAGGAGAATTGCTTGAACCTGGGAAGTGGAGGTTGGAGTGAGCCGAGATCACGCTACTGCACTCTAGCCTGGACAGCAGAGCAAGACTCCACCCCAAAAAAACAAAACAGAACAAAACAAAAATATAAATTAAATAAGTTAATTTTCGTGTGCAGTCGTAAACATAGATATTTATACTATAAACCTATACAGGAAGAATATAAATCATAATCTTCAAAAAAGAAATCCAGTCATCCAAGCATCAGGCCCCAGAGATTCCATGCAATTTTCAAGGTCTCAGCATTATAGAAATGTGGGTGGAACAATGGCGCACTGCTTTGCTAATTTCTGTTTGCTTTTAGAGAACACTTATGGGGGCGATTCTTATGTGTTATGCCCACTGCTTCATTTTATTTTATTATTATTATTTTTGAGATGGAGTCTTGTTCTTGTCTCCCAGGCTGGAGCGCAGTGGTGTGATCTCAGCTCACTGCAACCTCTGTGTCCCGAGTTCAAACGATTCTCCTGCCTCAGCCTCCCAAGTAGCTAGGATAACAGGCCCCTGCCATCACACCTGGCTAATTTTGCATTTTTAGTAGAGATGGGGTTTCACCATGTTGACTAGGCTGGTCTGAAACTCCTGACCTCAGGTGATCTGCCCGCTTCAGCCTCCCAAAGTGCTGGGATTACAGGTGTGAGCCACCACGCCTGGCCTACAACTGCTTCATTGTATCTGTTCCAGATCCTTTAATATTCATGTGAAATAGATATTATTATCCTGATTTTATAGTTGAGGAAACTGAGACACAGAAACATTAAGTAACTTGCTTAAGGTTTCACAGCTTGTAGAACTTTGTCTCAAACCAAGATTTGTCTTATTTCAAGGACTCATGCTCTTACCTGCTTCAACGACACTTCTTCCTGATATTGATCAGTTCTTCCCAGAAGATGTTGCAAAAGAAAGAGTTCACAAAATTTTTTAGCAAATCAAGTGAAAGTAGTATGAGCGTAAGGTGGAGCTGTTAGAAGCCTGCATAAGGCAAGAAAGAGGTATGGCTGGGAGTGACTTAGCATGAGAGGATGTCAGAAGTGACTTTGAAAAAAAAAGTAAAGTATGAAGAATCAAACTTTGCAGTATTTAGAGACATTTTCACAAAGAACCTGCATCAGCCATATAGTGTTCCAATGGCAAGGTACAGAAATGAGTTGTGAGTAATATTATCTCAAAAGTGAGCTCCACTTAAAAATAATAGACTGATGCATTTCTATGGATGTTGTGTGTGTGTGTGGGGTGTGTGTGTGTGTGTGTGTGTGTGTGTTTGTTTAAAACAAGGTCGTGCTCTGTCACCGAGGCTAGAGTGCAGTGGCATAATCGTGGCTCACTGCAGCCATGAACTCCTGGGATCAAGCAATCCTGCCTTAGCCTCCCAAAATGCTGAGATTACAGGTATTAGCCACTGTGTCCGCCCAGATGGTATCTTTTACAGAGTGAGAAGCATATTTTGAAAGTATAGAATTATGCACATTGCATTGAAACATATGCACAATAAAGAGTGGGTGGAGCCTGGGTGCAGTGGCTCAAGCTTGTAATCCCAGCATTTTGGGAGGCCGAGGCGGGCAGGTCACTTGAGGTCAGGAGTTCGAGACCAGCCTGGCCAACATGATGAAACCCTGCCTCTACTAAAATACAAAAATTAGCTTGGCATGGTGCTGCATGCCTGTAATCTCAGCTACTCAGGAGGCTGAGGCAAAAGAATCACTTGAACCTGGGAGGTGGAGGTGGCAGTGAGCTGAGATTGTGCCACTGCACTCTAGCCTGGGTGACATCGAGACTCAAAAAAAAAAAGAGTGGGTGGGGAAATGAATAAAGAAATACAATTTAATGTGTCTTTGCAAGGTCAGAATAAAAATAATGAGGATTTCTTTAAAAAATCACCCCAAAGGGGACCCTTCTTTGGAAACAAGCTTATCAAGTGTCTTAGAGCCTGCAAACTGAGGGATCCCCCCCATACCCCAGGATCCCACTGAGCACATTTTTCCTCATTCTCTACATTAAGTTGACTTTCTAGGATGCCCCACATATCATGATTTTCTCTTTTCCAATTTTGAAAATCCCTTACTCTTGCATTATTCATATGCAGTGGCACATGAAGGTACAGAAAATCTAGTCATTAAAACATCTTACTCAAAGCCTCCAAAATTTCATTCCCAGACAAGAGGCAAAACTGCATATATCAAACTCAGGAATTATTGCCTTTAAAAGCTGTTTTTCCAAGGCAGTCATTTTCCTGAGAGCTGGTGATGTCAGCACCTTCTCAACTACCTTTAATAAACTTTGAACCTCAGTAGCCCAACAAGTAAAATACAGCCACGTCTCCTGAAGCCAACTGACCTTCTTCCTGTATATTTTTGCAAGCCATACTTTCCCTCTTTCTAATAGTGAAAAACTCCCTCCTTTCTTTGCCTCGTAAGAGTGTTGGCTTCTATAGGAACATTTACACATTGGTAGCATTTCTCAAAATTCAGCACGAACAGCTTTTCAGTTTCAGAAGTTCATACGCACTAACGCTAACTGCTGGTTTAATCTTCAAGTGTGAAATTGATCCTCTTATGATGCCCCAGCTGCATTTTAGAAGGAGTAGGTACTGGGGAAATTCTCTGTTTAATGTAAAGCCTACCTCAAGGTGAGTGATTTTGTTATCTTCTTTCTTCAGATGGGAAAAGGCAACCTCAGGTAATTAGAGTGTCGACTCTTTTCTGCTTACCACATTTTGGTCACCTGTATTAGTCTCTCAGCCACAAGCCCAATATAGGAATTAGCTAAGGGAATATTGTTAGATATGAATGTGGAAGCTGAGTGCCCAATACAATACACTACACTACAACTCAGGGATTCCTGTGGGAGTCATTAACATGTCGCCATGTGCTTTCCCGTCTCTTTTGTTCTCTCTCCCTCTTTCTCGTTTTTTCTCTGTTTCCTCTCATACATACATGCAGAGGCACCAGTGCACTCAGGACATACCCTTTACTCTAGAGGAAGCACATGAAACTGCATTTTCCCCTTTGGCTCAGGAAGAAAATGTTTTATTAAACCACACCAATGACTGTGCAGTCTTCCTCTTGACCAAAGTCACTTTGCCTGTAATCAGCTAGGAAATGAAACTTAAATAAACAAAAGAGTAACCATGAAAAATTTAAAGCTCTGTGGCTATTGGCAGAGCAGCTCTCAGAGACTGCATAGATTTATAGGTGTATTTTTGGTTTATTTTAGGTAATTAATTTATTTATTCATTGAGACAGAGTTTTGCCCTTGTTGCTCAGGCTGGAGTGTAACGGTGCAATCTTGGCTCACTGCAACCTCCACCTCCCAGGTTCAAGCGATTCTCTTGCCTCAGCCTCCCAAGTGGCTGGGATTACAAGCACCCACCATCACATCCAGCTAATTTTGTATTTTTGGTAGAGATGGGATTTCACCATGTTGGCCAGGCTGGTCTCGAACTCCTGACCTCAGGTGATCTGCCAGCCTCAGTCTCCCAAAGTGCTAGGATTACAGGCGTGAGCCACCATGCCTGCCTAGTTTTTACCAGTTTTTATTGAGGCACAATCTCGGCTCACTGCAACCTCTGCCTCCCGGGTTCAAGAGATTCTCCTGCCTCAGCCTCTTGAGTAGCTGGAATTACAGGTGTCCACCACCACGTCCAGCTATTTTCTTTTGCATTTTTAGTAGAGATGGGGTCTCTACTAAAAATGTTGGCCATACTGGTCTCGAACTCCCGACCTCAGGTGATCTGCCCACCTCGGCCTCCCAAAGTGCTGGGATTACTGGCATGAGCTACTGCACCTGGCCCAGGGTGACTCTTTAAGCCTTATAAATAATAAGCTGGACATTTTAACATATTTTGAACTCAAATATACATTTTCATGTTTTCTACTCAACTGGTTTTTATCTAAAAATGAAGAGTATGGATCATATAAGAGAAGAGTGTGACAGTCCAATGGAAAACAGAAAGTGTGTTAGGCAGAGCAATAAAGGTGATATTAATAATGACATTTATTTTTCATTGAACATTTATTCTCTGCCAGGTATTATATATTTCACGTATGCCATTTCATTTTGTCCTTTACAACAACTTCATGAGATGAATATTATAAGCAAGAATCTTTAGGTAAGTGAACGATGACCTTTGGAGAGAGAGGTGAAGTAACTTGCTCAAGATCACACAGCTGGTAGATGGCAGAGATAGGATTCTTACCTGGGTCTGTATGACTCTGAAGTTAGAGCTTTCATCCACCATACTTTACTGCTTTCCCAGATAATAATACTAGCCTATACTGCCTCTTCACGAACACTGGAAGTTTGAAAAAATAGACCAGGTAGAGTTTTTTTCTTCTTTAACTCTCCCATTCTCTCTCTTTCCAGTGAAAAGAAATGTGAATTCTCAATAGTGAGTGCAAGCCAAAACTGACCCTTAGAAGGCTGCAACTGGAAAATCAGTCCTTTGATGGTAGAGATACATTGCTTCATGTGTGTGGTTCCTGAAGTTCTGCCTTTTTTTTTTTTTTAGATGGAGTTTTGCTCTTGTTGCCCAGGCTGGGGTGCAATGGAGCGATCTCAGCTCACCACAACCTTCACCTCCCAGGTTCAAGTGATTCTCCTGCCTCAGCCTCCCTAGTAGCTTGGATTACAGGCATATGCCACCACTTGGCTAATTTTGTATCTTTAGCAGAGGCGGGGTTTCTCCATGTTGGTCAGGCTGGTTTTGAACTCCCCATCCCAGGTAATCCACCAGCCTCAGCCTCCCAAAATGTTGAGATTACAGGTGTGAGCCACGGCGCCTGGCCTAGAGCATTCTGCCTTTATTCAAACTCATAATGAGAATGTCTGGCATGTCTAGTTCTGCATTAAGATACATACCTTTAGGCCATGATGAGAAATCTTCCCAAGCTTCATCCATCTTGATAGGAATCTAGGAGGATAACCATTATGTACCTATGAAGTTCTCAGTAGCTCATGAGCCCACTTTAGTTTAACTCAGCAGAGGCAAATTTCTCAATATGTGATAGGCCATACATACTCACATATATGTACTCCGGAGGCATTGATAGTAAGATCCTTCTGGAACGGGATTATAGTTTGGTATAGACAGGTCCAATCATGTAATAAATTACATTAATGTAGTAGAAAAACAATGGGGTTGGGTATCTGAAGATGTCTCTGTAATTAATATGAGACCTTGAACATATCACTTTATCTCTCTAGGCTTTTATTTCCTTATCTTCTGAAAAAAGTGTTGGAGTTAATCTCTTATCTGCCTGCCACATAGCCATCTTGATTGACATAAGGTTACTTGGTCTTTGGAAAAATATCAGTCAGTTCACTTCTGTAACACTAGTTACTTCATGCCGCACAGAAGCCTGGGTTATCAGTTATTTACTAACTTAAATAGGAAAACAAATTGTTTATAGTTAGTATAGTTGGCTTGTTGACAATGTGTCTGAAAATGTAAATGTAAATTCATGGGAAAAATAATATAAGGTGTCTTTGGTGATGAAGAGCTGGATTTGTTTTCTATTCCCTTTCAGAAGGTACGCGCCTTCTCTTCAGTCTTCTCATGGCCGACTTCATTTCCTGGTTCCTCAGAGTGTAGATCAAAGGGTTTAGCAGAGGGGAGATGACAGTGAAGGTGACAGAGATGGCCTTTCTGTGGGGAGGGCAGTGAAGGGCAGGGCGTAGATATAGATGCAGGGCACAAAAGGTAGGGTCACCACAGTGATGTGGGAGGTGCATGTGGAGATGGCTTTCCCCTGGCCTCTCCTGCCTGAGACCTCAGCATCATTAGGATGACTGTGTAGGACACAAGCAGGAAGATAAACCACAGGTATATGTTGACCAGGCCATTGTTGGAAATCATCAGGGTCTCAAGAGCAAAAGTGTCAGTGCAGGCGAGTTTGAGGACCTGCGGGACATCGCAGTAGAAAGTGTCAAGAACATTGGGTCCACAGAAAGGGAGAGGGAGCAGCAGGGAGATCTGCACAATGGAGTGGACAAAGCCCCCCACCCAGGAGGCCGTGATGAGGGCAGTACATCGCCCCCTACCCATGATGGTCACATAGTGCAGGGGCTTGGAGATGGCCATGTAGCGGTCAAATGCCATCACAGAGAAAGAAAAAATGTCTGCCCCACCAAGGAGATGGAAGAGAAATATCTGTGTCATGCAGCTTGTATAGGATATGGTCTTTTTCTTTGACAGAAGGTCCAGCAAGACTTTAGGAGCAGTTATGGAGGAGAAGCAGATGTCAAAGATGACTAGATTGCGGAGCAGGAAGTACATGGGAGTGTGAAGGCGAGACTCACAGGTCACAGTGATCATGATGAGGAGGTTTTCCAGCAGAGTCGTCATGTACACAAGACATAAAAAAAGAAACAAGACCAAGCTCATGTCTTGGGATTGACTAAGTCCCAGAAATATAAATTCTTTTACTCTGGTGCCATTTCCCAACTCCATTGAATCATGTTTTCTCTTTCTTGAAGATCTTGGAAAAAAAAATGTTATTTCAAAAGTGTTTACTCTCTCTTAATAGGTTCAAGTATTGGGTCTGAAAACTTGTAAGATATTATCACCACATGAATTTTAATTTCAAGGTTATTTCCAATGCATCTAAAATGACATCTTATTACACAATCATGCCTACACTTATGCAAATTACAATTTTAAAAAATGTATAAAAATGCATAAAAATGATGTTCCAGCTATTCAAGATACTTAGAACATTATTCAAGATAAACAGAGGGGGATATTAACTATTCAGAAAGAGACTGTTGTGCCATGGAGAATATAAACATGGGATTAGTTTGTTGTGTGAGTAAGGCAGTACTTATTTTGTGTGACTAGAACACCTTGAATTTCACAGGATTTTAGCTTTTTTTCCCAGGCTGGATGCTCCATTAAAATGGTTCTAAGAACCTCTGTCTGCAAAATGCGCCACCTCCATTGGATTGAATTGTACAGAAGCAGCATTTAAATCACAAACTTAGTTCCATGAAAAATTAGGAAATTTTTAAACCATAAAATTCGTCTCTATTGCTCTATTCTTCTTTAAGGGGACTTCTTTGTTTCTTTCTTTACTTTAATCTACTTTAGGTACTGAAACCCCTGGGTGGTGAATAGCTCCTCAGCTATGGAAATAAAAATATTACTCAGAGCTTCTCTTCTGTTGTTTCAATTCCATTCTTAAGAAAGAATTTTTGTTGAGCCACCATTGACATACCATAGACTGCACATATTTGAGTTCACACTTTGATAAGTTTTGACATAGTATATACCCGTGACACCATCTCAATGGTTAAGAGAGTGAATACATCTATCACCCAGAAAATGTCCTTGTGCCCCTTTGTAACCTGTCCCCTCTACCCTTCCTTCTTCAGGCAACCATGGATCTGCTTGCTATCATTATACGTTGTTTGTATTTTCTACAATATTCTATAAGTGAAATTCTACTATATGTGTTTTTCTCTGGTCTGCCTTCTTTCAGCCATGAAATTCACCCATTGTTTTATGTGTACTGCTATTTTGTTCCTTTCTATTGTATGAATACATCACTGTTTGCTTATCCATTCACTTGCAGGTGAACACTTGGGTTATTTGTGGCTTTTGAATACTAGCCATAAAGCTGGTATGAACATTCATCTTTGGGTCTTTGTGTGGACATATGTTTTCAGTTCTCTTGGGTAAGTAGCTAGGAGTGGAATGGCTGTAACTCTTAATATTCAATAATAAGAGAACAAACAACCCAATTAAGCAACAAGGACAAATAATTAAAAAAAAATGAAGTCACTAAAAGAAGTTTAAAAAAAAGGAGAGAGATCCGAGATGGTGGATTAGCAACAGCTCAGGATTGTAGCTCCCAGTGAAAGCGCAGAGAGTGAGCGGACACCGCAATTTCAGATGAATTTGTGTTGCCCACAAACTGGGAGCTACCCAGCAGAGAAGCCACATGGGTTGCCAGCGCGACTCTTGGCTGACGCGGCGCGGTGCTTCTCGGTGCGGAGTATACGGGACTGGGTGCCCTTTGAGTTGGGCTTAGCTAGTCCCATCCCCACAAGGAGAACAGCAATTGGAAGCGCTGAGGACTGAGAGTTTCACAGTAAGCACAGTTGAACCCGGGAAGGCCTAGCTCTGTGGGGAAAGGGCGTCCGCCGAAGGAAAACTAAGAAGCAGAAAAAACTTCATCACCAACAAGCCGGACGTCCACTCAGACCCAATCTGAAAGTCAGCAATTACAAAGACGACAGGTGTATAAATCCACAAAAATGGGACGAAACCAGTGCAAAAAGGCTGAGAACACCCGAAATCAGAATGCCTCTCCTCTTACAGGGGATCGCAGCTCCTGATCAGCAAGAGAACAAGGCCTAACAGAGAATGAGTGTGATGAACTGACAGAATCAGGCTTCAGAAGGTGGATAATAAGAAACTTCTGTGAGCTAAAAGAACATGTACTAACCCAATGCAAAGAAACTAAGAACCTTGAAAGAAGATTTAACGA
>CAUYLG010038480.1:0-13155 GCA_963573385.1 Cacajao melanocephalus
GGAATCTCCCAGTCTGTGGGCAACAAAAATTCGTCTGAAAGTGTGGCGTCCACTTGCTCTCCGTGCTTTCACTGGGAGCTGCAATCCTGAGCTGTTATTAATCGGCCATCTTGGATCTCTCTCCCCAAATACGATTTTTAAAAAAGACTTATTAAGGACTCTGAGATTTTTACACTTATGATTTCTACTCATTACAGTCTATTCCTTTTTTTCTCTTTTTTAAAAAAACCAATGTTATTTGAGGTATAATTTAAATGCAATAAAATGCACTCATTTAGAAACTGCAACTGAATGAATTTTGAAAAATGCATGTGCCTGTATAGCTACCCCTACAATCAGAATATACAATTTTTTTTTTTTTGAGACAGTCTCCCTCTGTCATCCAGGCTGGAGTGCAGTGGCGTGATCTTGGCCCACTGCAACCTCCACCTCCAGGATTCAAGCGATTCTCCTGCCTCAGCCTCATGAGAAACTGGGATTATAGGCGACTGCTACCACGCCCAGCTAATTTTTGCATTTTTAATAGAGGTGGGGTTTCACTATATTGGTCAGGCTGGTCTTGAACTCCTGACCTCAGGTGATCCATCTGCCTCGGCCTCCCAAAGTGCTGGGATTACAGGGGTGAGCCACCATGCCCAGACTAGAATATAGAATATTTCCATCACTCCCCAAAATTTCTTTGGGCCTCTCTGCAGTCAATCTTACTCCCATTCCATCCTTAGCCCTAGGCAACCATTAATCTGCTTCCTGTCACTATAGATGAGGTTTTTCTAGGAATTCCTAAAAATAGAATCATGTCTCTGGATGCTTTTACTCAATTGCATCATATAGCAAGTGTCTTGTTATTCTCTTTTGATGCTCAAATTATTGCAATTTTTGGTGAGTGGAGTTTTAGTTTGGCTCTTTCGTTATTTTGACATGACCCCAGTAGCCTCTGATAGCTTTCTGGCTTTCAGGCACAGCAAGTGGTCTCTGGCTCAGGACATGTATTTCCTGTTCTATACGAAATCAGCCATTTTTTCAAAGACGGTGCGTGCTTTTTTGGTCTTTTGAAACTATAATCTGAGCACTAGGGATGATCATTGCTACTAAATTATTTTTACTTCCAAAGCTTTCCAGTGGACAGAACTAGGAAATAACTCTTTTCTACAAGGAGAAAAGTAAATAATGAGTTTGTACTGATATTTTCTTTTTTTTTTTTTTTTCTGTACTGATGTTATCTATTTAAATTAAAGCTTAGAACTTTCAGACCAGGCACAGTGGCTCATGCCTGTAATCCCAGCACTTTGGGAGGTTGAGACGGGTGGATCACAAGGTCAAGAGATCGAGACCATCCTGGCCAACATGGTGAAACCCCGTCTCTACTAAAAATACAAAAAATTAGCCAGACGTGGTGGCACATGCCTGTAATCCCAGCTACTTGGGAGGCTGAGACAGGAGAATCACTTGAACCCAGGAGGCGGAGGTTGCGGTGAGCCGAGAATGCGCCATTGCACACCAGCCTGGGCAACAAGAGCGAAACTCTGAAACTCTGTCTCAAAAAAAAAAAAAAAAAGAATTTTCACCTACTTTTTAATATTTTGCCTTTGTTCTCTTAAGCTAAAAATCTTGATTTTTAATAACATTTACATGTATTTGCCTTTTCCTACCATATAAATAATGTGTATTTGATATATGTACCTATGTATTTGTTTATTTATTTATTTTAGTAATAGGATCATGCTGTGCTGCCCAGGGTAGAGTACAGAGGCACAATCATAGCTCACTGCAGCTTCAGACTCCTGGCCTCAAGCAATCTGTCTCAACCTCCTGAGTAGCTGGGACTACAGGTGATTGCTACCACACCCAGCATCATAGGTATTTTTAAAATAACAGTTTCAAAATAGCAACCCCAATGTCGTAAGCAACAATAAAATGCCTAAATTCTTTGTGACGTCTTAGTCTTTAGGATATAGCTCACAAAGAATAGAAGCCAAAATATTGCTTTTGCAGTCATTTGACAGAGCTTTTCTCTGCTTGGTCTTGCCACCAGCTTGCTGTAGAGCTAAGTTCGCTTGTCTCAATTTGGTTTAAATTTTTAGGGATTGCTTTGTTCTTTTATTTTCTTCTTAAAGTAATTTTTTTTCTTTTTTTTTTTTTTTTTGAGACTGAGTCTTGCTCTGTTGCCAGGTGCCAGGCTGGAGTGCAGTGGCACAATCTCAGCTCACTGTAACCTCCACCTCCTGGGTTCGAGCAATTCTCCTGCCTCAGCCTCCCAAGTAGCTGGAACTACAGGCACGTGCCACCATGCCCAGCTAATTTTTGTATTTTTTAGTAGAGACGGGGTTTCACCATGTTGGCCAGGATGGTCTTGATCTCCTGATCTTGTGATCTGCTTGCCTCGGCCTCCCAAAGTGCTGGGATTACAGGTGTTAGCCACCGCGCCCGGCCAGTAATTTTGTTTTTAAAGTTATTTAATAGCCACGTTTACGTGTTTCCAAAGTCAAAACCCCAAGACAGATTTCATCTGAGAAGGTTTATTTCCATCCCTGTCCCCTGCCTTTCTTTTTTGTTAACAGATTTATTTTGTAAACAGTTTTAGATTTATAGAAAACCTGCCTCTTTTCCCCTATTATTAATGTCTTGCATTATTGTGGTACATTTATTTCAGTTGATAACCAACATTGATACATTGTTATTAACTAAAGACCATGGTTTACATTAAGGTTTGTTGTTTTGTGTTGCACATTCTGTGAGTTTTGAAAAATGCCTAATGGCAGATCCACCATTACAATAACATACAGAGGAATTTCACTGCCCTCAAAATCCCTTATGTTCCAATATTCATCCCTCCCTTCTTTCCCCGGAACTGGCAACCACTGGCCTTTTCCTGTCTCCATAGTTTTGCCTTTTCCTGAATGTCATACATAATAGTCCCCCTTTATCCTCAAGGGATATGTTACAAGACCTACGGTAGGTGCCTGAGACCACGGATAGTATAGAACCATATACATACATACTTACAACAAGGTTTATTTATAAATTATGCACAGTAAGAAATTAATAACAATAATAATAAAATGGAACAATTATAACAATATACAGTAATAAAAGTTATGCAAATATGTTCCTCTCTCAAAATACCTAATGGTACTCTACTTTTCTTATATATGTTGATTTGATAACTGAGACAGTTAAGTGACTAATATATATGCTGTAATGTATAGAGCACAGATGTGCTGGACAAAGGAATGATTCAGGTCCAAAGGAATGTTTCAGGATGGAGCAGGATAGTACAAGAATTCATCATGCTACTCAGAACGGTGTGCAATTTCAAGCTTATGAATTAATTATTTCTGAAATTTTCCATGTAATATTTTCAGGCCTTGGTTAACTGCAGAAAGCAAAATTGTGGATAAGGATGAGTTCTTGCAGTTAGAGTTATCTACTGAGACTGTTTTTTTCACTTAGCAGTATGCATTTAAGTTTCCTCCATGTCTTTTAGTGGCTTGATAGCTCATTCCTTTTTAGTTCTGTATAATACTCCAAGGTATAGATGTACCACAAGTTGTCATCCATTCACCTACTGAAGGATATTGTCTGCTTTCAAGGTTTGGCAATTATGAATAAAGCTGCTATAAAAATTCACATATAGATTTTTGTGTAGATATAAGTTTTCAACTCATTGGGACAAATATCATGGAGTATGTTTGCTGGATCATATAGTAAGAGAGAATGCTTGGTTTTGTAAGAAACTGCCAAAACTGTCTTCCTAAGTGGCTTTACCATTTTGCATTTCCACCAGCAATGAATGAGAGTTCCTGGTGTCCACATCCTCACAAGTATTGAGTGCTGTCAGTGTTTTGAATTTTAGTCATTCTAATACGTGTGTACGGGTATCTCATTTTAATTTGCAATTCCCTAGTGACATATGAGGTTGAATATCTTTTGATTCCTGTTTTTGCCTTCCACGATGAGTAATCATTTTTTTCTTTTTTAAAAAATTTAAAATTTATTTTTTTATAGAGACGAGGTTTTACCATCTTGGCTAGGCTGGTCTCGAATTCCTGACCTCGTGATCCACCCACCTTGGCCTCCCAAAATGCTGGGATTGCAGGTGTGAGCCACCATGCCTGGCCATGAGTAACCATTTTTCATTGGCTTTTGGTTTATCCTTATATTATTACTTTAAAAAAATGCTTATGCACACACACACACACACACTTATAGTCCCTCTTTCTTATACAAAAGGTAGCATGCTGTACGCAATTCACAGCATTTTACAGAGTATTTTTTATAGTAGAATAGCACTTCATCATTATTTCTTCAACCAGTCCTTTATTGCTGAATATTTTGATTGTTTGCAATTTTTTGCTATTACAAATAGTAACTACAATGAATAAGTTTGTGTATATATCATTTCACATTTCTGCCTATGTATCTTCGAGATAGATTTATAGAAAGGTGATTGCGGTGGTGTCCAAGATTAAATGCATATGTAATTTTGCTAGATATTGCCAAATTCCCATTATACCGTTTTTGCATTCCTGCCAACAATATGTGAAAGTGCCTGTTTCCCTGCAGAGATGATAATAAGGCATTTTGTCAGACTCAAGGATTTTTGCCAACATGATAGATAACAAACTGTAATGTTCTGTATTTTAGCTGGATGGTGGGTACATTTAAGTTTGTTCTATTCTTAATTGTACATTTTTCATGTATCTAAAATACTTCATAAAATAAGCTAACATAAGGAATTGCTCTTAAAGAAGAGAGGTTTTCTATTTTGGCTTTAAAAGAAATATATCTTTTTTTTTTTTTTTTTTTGAGATGGAGTCTCACTCTGTCACCAGGCTGGAGTGCAGTGGTGTGATCTGGACTCAATGCAACCTCCACCTTGCAGGTTCAAGGGTTTCTCCTTGCCTCATCCTCCTGAGTAGCTGGGACTACAGGTGTGCACCACCACGTCCAGCTAATTTTTGTATTTTTAGTAGAGACTGGGTTTCACCATGTCGGCTAAGATGGTCTTGATCTCTTGACCTCATGATCTGCCTGCCTCTGGCTCCCAAAGTGCTGGGATTACAGGCATGAGCCACAGTGCCTGGCCCAAATTATATCATTTTTATGGATAACTTAACTATTGACTGAAATCTCAAATGACCCACAACTAGAGTTGAAAAGAATTTCAGAGACAAGAGATTCTGATCCTATCATATAACAAATTCAGGCTCCAGGGCTCAAAGAAGCCAAGTAATCAGCTTGAAGTTACATAGTTAATGAGAAACAAACTTGCCTTTAATTATAATTGGCATTGCAGTCAATGTATAAAACTTACGGAGAACATTATCCAAAAAACTGGGATGTGTTAATACTCATCTTCATAACAATTCCACTACATTTAAATGATACAGGAAGTAGAATGCATTGCATCAAGGTCAAGGTACTGGACTGATTGCCGCTGTGTTTCTAAGTGCAGTTCTGAAAGCTGGTAGAAGCTGTGAGACTCATGTTGTTTGGTTATAATCGCCTTATTAATCAACTTTCTCCTTTTTCAGCTTTCCAGTAGAATAGATTAGCTACCGAGCTCCCACCAATAGTCCTTAAATTTATCTTATGAAATCTGTAACATTCAGGACCTATATGTATTAGAAATTCTCTGTCAATGTTACTATGACAGTTGTTTGTAATTTTTGAGAGCAAGGAATGAAGAACCATCTTTTTGAACTGGATCATTCTTGTAGAGGGGCAAGGTGACACTAATGTTTTCACAGTTTTAATCTTGTTATATGGTGTATATACTTAAATTATTTTATATTAAATTTGCATTCTGAGGCTTCTCAACCAAAGCAACATGAAGCAAATTACTCAGAATTATCAATTATCCAATGATGTCATTCTTAGGAAAAGAAAAATAATTTTGTGACACAGAGTCCAGTCTAGTCCAGGATCTCATATTGCATTTAGCTGCCATGTTGCTCTTGCCTTCTTCCGTCTGGGATAATTACTCTGGCTTTCTTTGTCTTTCATGACTTTGACATTTTTGAAGCATATGGGCCAGTTACTTTGTAGAATGTCCCCCCGTTTGGGTGTGTTTGATGTCACTTCATGCTTGGATTTGGGTTATGCAATTTGGGTTAGGGTTAGCACAGAAGTGATGCTGTAATCTCAGTGTGTTGTGTCATACATGCATCAATTCACGTGATGTTGGTTTGTCTCAGTAGTTGTGATGCTAACTTTGGTTAAAGTAATATCTGCCTGGTTTCTCCACTGTGAAGTTACTATTCTTCCTTTTATAGTTAAAAAGTAATTTGTGGCAAGATACTTCAACACCATATCCTGTTTCCCATCAAACTTTTGCCCACCAGTTTCGGCACCCATTAATGACTCTTGATGGAACCAATTGCTACTGTGATGGTTACCCAGGGTACAAAGACATTCTTTAGTTTGGATTCCTTAAGTTATATTGGTTTGCATTTTTATAAAATATATATGATGTCAGAGAAAATCAAACAATTATCAGCAACCCAAAGAAGCAAATAAAATGCCGGGTGCGGTGGCTCATGCCTATGATCCCAGCATTTTGAGAGGTCGAGGAGGGCTGATCACTTGAGGTCAGGAGTTTGAGAATAGCCTGGCCAAAATGGTGAAACTTGTCTCTACTAAAAATATGAAAAAATAAAAATAAAAATTAGATGGGCGTGGTGGCACATGCCTGTAGTCCCAGCTACTTGGGAGGCTGAGGCAGGAGAATCACTTGAACCCAGCTGAGATCACACCACTCTAGCCTAACTCAAAACAAACAAACAAAAAACACAAGCAAATATAATAAAAAATTTGAATAAATAGCAAAAACTGATTTGAAGTATGAATGAGTTGCTCACAAATGTAAGGTCAAAAAGAGCTTGGAAAACCTTTTAAAATTTAATTGTTGTGCTTGCTTCAGCAGGACATAATACTAAAATTGTAACGATACAGAGAAGATTAGCATGGCCCCTGCGCAAGGATGACATGCAAATTCGTGAAGCGTTTCACATAAAAAAAAATTTAGTTGTCACACTGTCATGGGAGATAAGTAAAAAATGGTCCCCCTTCCCCACCAAGATAAGTTTAAAAACAGATGTTCTTTCAGGCTTAATTAGAGCTGTCACATCAAGAATTTGTCATGGGGGCAAAAGTAACTCTATTAATGAACTTAAGCCTTCTTGGATTGCTTCAATATGCCTTGCTTTTGTATTTCTCCAAGCAATTGGCGTGTTTTTCTTATTAATACCTTACATAAAATTAATTTATTTGTTAAATATTTCCAATATACAGTAAATAATATTAGACAACCGTTTACCTACCATCTAAATGATGTTTATGTTTTGCCATCTTTGCTTCAGAATGTTTTTTCTCTAAATAAATAAAATCATATAGATACATAGTATTATGGATATACCTAAAACCATACTTCCATCTCTTTGCTTTCCCTCCCCAGGGTTAGCCATTTCCTGTCAATAACGTGTCATTGCCATGCATGAGTTTATGTTTTGACCACACACACACACACACACACACACACACACACATACACACACACTTGCTGTCTCTATGAAGATACTGTATATATGCTCTCTCTATATATACTGTGTCTGTACATGTATACATTTTACATAGGCCGGGCATGATGGCTTATCCCTATAATCCCAGCACTTAGGGAGGCTGAGGCAGGGAGATCACTTGAATTCAGGAGTTCGAGACCAGCCTGGCCAACATGAGGGAGCCCCCGTCTCTTCTAAAAATACAAAACTTAGCCAAGTGTGGTGGCCCATACCTATAATCCCAGCTACCCAGGAGGCTGAGGCAGGAGAATCCCTTGAACCTGGGAGGTAGAGGTTACAGTGAGCTGAGATGGTGCCACTGCACTCCAGCCTGGGCAACAGAGTGAGACTCCCTCTCAAAAAAAAAGAACAAAAATTTACATTCATCAAAATAATCACAATAGGATACATTCAATTTGGTGTAATTTGTGTATAATTTTACATGCACAAAATAATGTTTATTGTATCATATTGATTGTATCCTATTGTGATTTTCTTTCATTTTTACTTAATATTTTTGAAATTGATCCATTGTATATATGTACTTGTTTTAACTACTATATAAAAACCTACTGTATGAATACTTACATGCTGTCTATTTCCCAATCAATGCAGAATTAGACTGTTTTTATTTTCTTAATTGCTGCCTCAGAGGGTGAGATAATAAACATTCTTATATTATACATTCTTCCTTGTGCATATGTAAGCAAGTTTCCACGGACTAAAAAAACTGAGTCTTGGAATAAGGACATTTTCAGCTTTACCAGGCAGTATCCAATTGTTTTCCAATGGTTGTACCTATTTATATGCCTATCAGCAACTCACATCCCTCTGTGCTTGGTGTTATCAGACTTTCTACTTTGTTTCCAACTAGAAGAATATGTACTTTTTCTTCTTATTGCTTAAATTTGCATTTCTTAATTTGTAGTAGACAGAGCTTCTGTTGGTATGTTTTTGCTTTCAGATTTTCTCTCTTATATACCTGTTTATGTCCTTTGCCCATTTTTACTGGGTCATTTGTCATTTTCCCATTCATCTGTAAGCATTATTTATTGTGAAGTTTAATCTTTTGTTGTGTACCTTGTGAACATTGTCTCCTACCAGTTACTCGATCACTTTATTTATAGAGCTTCTGGTAAGTAGAAGTTTTGAATTTAATATAGCTAAAATTACTAACCATATACTTTAATTTTTTGTGTGTCTTGAAGATTAGACAAGCAGCATTACTTAGAGACTCTACCTGGATGAGAGCTCTTTGGCTGTGCTACGTATTCCCTAGTTCTATATCCTTACCAATGCCTAGGGTAGCAGAAGAAATTGAGACAAATTCATAGAGTTTGAACATAGACAGAAATCTTAAGACTGGCTACAAGAAGCTGAAGTTTAGGTAAATGGTTTTCCTGAGCTAAATGGAGAAAGTTCAGAACAACTCACAGTTTTAGTATCTGTTTTTGTTTTGTTTTATTTGGGGAGGGCAAAGGTTGAATGAGGTAGATGGGCTTTTGTTGCTTAACAATTATCATAATTTACATTATTCTGAGAAGAAATGTGTGTTTAATGGAAAAGGATTATTAATAATCTGTAATATGCTACTCTCGCTGGGTCTTGAATCACACTACTGAATACCCAGAATACTTCTCATAGTAGCCTGCTAGTTGTGTGAATGACAGCTGGGATTTATAAGACCTGATGCCTCACGCTCTGCCATATGTTAAAACATTTCTTTCCTGGAAGGATTACATGGGTGGCTACTTTTCTTTCCAAAATGAAATGGCTCATACTCAATGCCACCTTGCTGAATGCTTGAATAATAGGATTTATACAAAGTTGATACAATACCCATCTTGCTTCCAAATTAATTATTTAAATTTAAATAATTAAAGCCAAATTTATATTCAAAGAATTAATTTGGCTTTAAAGCAGTTTGCATAGTAGGTTTGCAAAAACCTATTATTACTAATATCAAAAATTATACCCTTGCTTTACTGATGCTCCATGGCTTAACTTCCAGTTTGGTGAGGCAGACAGAAACTTGTATCAAGTGATTACTTCCTTTAATGCTTTCTTTTCATGTTTATATGTCAGGCTTTCTTCATTTTTCATGATAATCTCTAACATGGATTAAGGACTGTTTATATTCTTAAACTATTAAATTTTTATTTCTTATATAAAAGTATGATTTTAAATTTAGTATAACTGTTATGAAAAAGAGTTTTTTAAAAAAAGCTTTGAAAACCTGATCATATAAAATATACATACTATTGTAGAAAATATAAAAAAACAAAAACAATAAATACAAAAATTTGTAAAGATGTCATCCAGAAATAACAACTATTAATATTTTGGAACATGATTTCAGTCTTTTTTCTATGCATGCAATAATTCATTTTAACCAAAGATGAGATCATAAAGTCCAATTTTATACATTTATTTTTTGTTATAACATTTTGCTATATCACTAAATATTCCTTTAAAACATGTATAATATTTTATCACAGAGTTGGGGCTTAAGGTACATAAATATTTCCAATCATTTTCAATTTTTTATGTTAAATATTTTAACACTGGACTTCTGCCAAGATGGCCGAATTGTAAGAGCTCCCAGGCACAGCTCCCAGTGAGGGAGACACAGAAGTGAGTGATCTCCGCATCTCCAAATGAGGTACCGGATTCATTTCAATTGGACTGATTGGACAGTGGGCATAGCTTAAAGAGCGCAAACTGAGGCTAGGCAGGGTGCTGCTCTACCCAGGAAGGGGATCTCACTAGAAGATCGGGGGCTTCCACCTCCCCTGGCACACCAGTCCAGATACTGCACTTCTCCCAAAGCCTCTGCAACCCACAGACCAGGAGATCTTTGCAGAGTTGAAAAGCGCCTGAGTTACCTGTGTAGAACTGAATAGCAGCCCTGGTTGGTGCCTCGGATTGTCGGAACAGATCTAGGTGGATGCATTGGCTGTCTAGGAGAGCCTCTGGGACAGATCTACCACCCCCACCAGAGAGAGAGGGTGCTAAAAGCCGGGAGACAGGCAATAGGCTAGGTGGGTCCCTCCCCAACAAAGCCCAGCAGGTGGAAGCCCTCTTGCTTGAGGGTTTCGTAACCAGCACATCAAATTCAAGCTCAACCTGGAAGGATCTAGCTTGGTGGGGGGAAGAGCATCTGCCATTACAGAGGCGGTCCTAATTTCCCTGTGTAAACAAAAGACACAGGAAGCCAAAACAGCAGCAGGACTGTGTTCATGGCAGCCCAGCAGTGCCTCTGCAGACAGACAAGGGACAGAGTACATCATCAAGCAGCTCCGTGAGATCAAAGCTAGACAAATCCACAAAGATGGGAAGAAATCAGCGCAAAAACGATGAAACCATCAAAGACCGAATGCCTCTCCTCCTCCAAGGGACCACAACTCATCACCAGCAAGGGAACAAAACAGGATAGAGAATGAGTTTGATGAATTGACAGAAGCAGGCTTCAGAAGGTGGGTAATAACAAACTTCTCTGAGCTAAAGGAATATGTTCTAACCCAATGCAAAGAAACTAAAAACCTTGAAAAAAGGTTAGACAAAATGCTAACTAGAATAACCACACTAGAGAAGAACATAAACAACCTAATGAGCTGAAAAACACAGCACAAGAACTTCGCAAAGTGTACACAAGTTTCAATAGCTGAATTGATCAAGCAGAAGAAAGGATATCAGAGATTGAAAATCAACTCAATCAAATAAAATGAGAAGGCAAGACTAGAGAAAAAAGAGTAAAAAGAAATGAACAAAGCCTCCAAGAAATATGGGATTATGTGAAAAGACCTAATCTGTGCTTGATCAGTGTACCTGAATGAGATGGGGAGAATGAATCCAAGCTGGAAAACACTCTCTAGGATGTTATCCAGGAGAACTTTCCCAACGTAGCAAAGCAGGCCAGCACTCAAATCTGGGAAACACAGAGAACACCCCAAATATATTCCTCAAGAAGAGCAACCCCAAGGCACATAATCATCAGATTCACCAGGATGGAAGGAAAAAATGCTAAGGGCAGCCAGAGAGAAAGGCCAGGTCACCCACAAAGGGAAACCCAACGGACTCACAGTGGATCTCTCAGCAGAAACTCTGAAAGCCAAAAGAAAGTGGGGGCCAATATTCAACATCCTTAAAGAAAAGAACTTTCAACCCAGAATCTCATATCCAGCCAAACTAAGTTTCATAAGTGAAGGAGAAATAAAATCCTTCACGGACAAGCAACTACTGGGAGACTTTGTCACCACCAGACCTACCTTACAAGAGCTTCTAAAGGAAGCACTAAACATGAAAAGGAACTACTAGTACCAGCCACTACAAAAATGTACCAAATGGTAAAGACCAATGATGCAATGAAGAAAATGTGTCAACTAACGAGCAAAAAAAAAAAAAAAAACCAGCCAGTAACAAAATGGCAGGATCAAATTCACACATAACAATATGAACATTAAATGTAAATGGCCTAATTGCCCCAATCAAAAGACACAAACTGGATAAAAAGTCAACACCCATGGGCATGCTGTATTCAGGAGACCAATCTCATGAGCAAAGACACACATAGACTCAAAATAAAGGGATGGAAGAAGATTTACCAAGCAAATGGAGAGCAAAAAAAAGCAGGAGTTGCAATCCTAGTCTCTGATTAAATGGACTTCAAACCAATAAAGTTCAAAAGAGACAAAGAAGGGCATTACATAATGGTAAAAGGATCAATACAACAAGAAGAGCTAACTATCCTAAATATATATGCACCCAATAGAGGAGCACCCAGATACATAAAGCAAGTTCTTAATGACCTACAAAGAGACTTAGACTCCCACACAATAATAGTGGGAGACTTTAACACTCCACTGTCAATATTAGGTAGATCGATGAGACAGAAAATTAAGGACATCCAGGACTTGAATGCAGAACTGGAACAAGTGGACCTAATAGACATCTACAGAATTCTCCACCCTAAAGCCACAGAATATACATTCTTCTCAGCACCACATTGCACTTACTCCAATATTGACCACATAATCACTCCTCAGCAAATGCAAAAGAATGGAAATCATAACCAACAGTCTGTCAGACCAACAATCAAATTAGAACTCAGCATGAAGAAACTCACTCAGAACCACACAACAACTACATGGAAACTGAACAACTTGCTCCTGAATGTTGACTGGATAAACAATGAAATGAAGGCAGAAATAAAGATGTTCTTTGAAACCCATAAGAACAAAGGCACAATGTACCAGAATCACAGGGAAATATTTAAAGCAGTGTCTAGAGGGAAATTTATAGCAATAGATGCCCACATGAGAAGTGAGGAAAGATCTAAAATCGATACCCTATCATCAAAATTGAAAGAGCTAGAGGAATAAGATCAAAAACACTCAAAAGCTAGCAGAAGACAAGAAATAACTAAGATCAGAGCAGAACTGAAGGAGAAAGAGTCACAAAAAACCCTTCAAAAAAAATCAATAAAACCAAGAGCTGGTTTTTTGAAAAAAATCAACAAAATAGACAGTCTGCCAGCCAGACTAATAAAAAAGAAAAGAGAAGAATCAAATAGATGCAATAAAAAATGATAAAGAGG
>CAUYLG010038482.1:0-34199 GCA_963573385.1 Cacajao melanocephalus
TAACCTTTTTTCAAGGTTCTTAGTTTCTTTGCTTTGGGTTAGAACGTGGTCTTTTAACTCAGAGAAGTTTGTTATTACCCACCTTCTGAAGCCTGCTTCTGTCAATTCGTCAAATTCATTCTCTTGTCTTTTTTTGTTCCCGTGATGGTGAGTTGTGGTGCCTGGGAGGAGGAGAAGAGGTGTTCTGTTCTTTGATGGTTTCATCCTTTTTGTGCTGTTTTTTTTCCCTATCTTCGTGGATATATCTCCCTTCGATCTTTGAAGTTGGTGATTCCAGGAGGAGTCTCTGAGTGAACATTTTTTTTGGTTGAGGTTGGAGCTATATCTTTTTTGGCCTGTAGTGGGCGTTGCTGGGCTCTCTTGGGTTTACTCAGGTTGTTGGGTGGGTGGTCCTTCCCTGGAGTTTGTTTGCAGATGAGATTGGCCCCGCCTTCTCTATAGCATCTCTCCCAGAGCTCGATCTTCCTGGTTGGGGTTAAACTGGTGTATTTACTGCCAAGCTCTCTAGCAAGGGCTTCATTTTGCCAGGCCTTATGTTTCCCTGCTTTCAGCTCTGCCTCCCTCTGTGGGACAGTCTATCCCCCTGGTGTTAGTCCAAACTTCTGCCCAGGTCCCTGTCACAACTTGCCCGGCGGGAGCAAGGCTCAGATTTGCATCCTCAACCCACAGCGCCCCTTGGTCTGGCTGGGCTCTCGTGGACCGTGGGTTGTGGGAGGGATGATGTAAGCACAGTAACCTAATCGGAGCACTGAGCTGCCTGCACATTTCAAGTGTGAACTTCCGCTCGCCCCCCCCGCCCCCTTCGCCCTGCGACTTTTTCCCTGGGCTATTTTCAGTGCCCTGTTAGTCCCACTGGAACAAACCCAGCACCTCCTTTGGAATCGTGAAGTCCTCTAGACCTCTGCGTCTCATTCGCTGGGAGCTGCATTCTGGTGATGCCTTCTCCTGGCCATCTTGGCGCCCTTCTCCCTATCTTTTTCTTTTGTTTTCTTTTTTTGTTTCAGACAGTCTCTCTCTGTCACCCATGCTGAAGTGCAGTGGTGCGATTTCACCTCACTGCAACCTCTGCCTCCCAGGCTCAAGTGATTCTGGTTCCTCAGCCTCCCAAGTAGCTGGCATTAGAGGCGGCCGCCACCCACTAATTTTTGTATTTTTAGTAGAGATACGGTTTTGCCAAGTTGCAGGCTGGTTGCGAACTCCTGACCTCAAGTGATCTGCATGCCTTGACCTCACAAAGTGCTGGCATTACAGAGGTGAGCAGCAATGCCGGCCTGCCTTTTTCTATGATTCCATACTCAGTTTTTATTGGTAGGTAAATAGATTGCTTTTTTTTTTCTTTTTCCTTCTTTTATTTATGTCTGAAGGATAAAGTTAGATTGCTTTTAATCTTTTGTTATTATAGAGTATTACATTTAATCCTTTGTTATTATAGAGTATTGCATATAGAGTTTCACTCTTGTTGCACAGGCTGGAGTGCAATGGCAGGATCTTGGCTCACTGAAACTTCCACATCCTAGGTTCAAGCAATTCTCCTGCCCCCGCCTCCCAAGGTAGTGGGTTTGTAGGCACTTGCTACCATGCCTAGCTAATTTTTATATTTTTAGTAGTGATGTGGTTTTGCCATGTTGGCCAGGCTGGCCTCGAACTCATGACCTCAGGTGGCCCACCCACCTCTGCCTCCCAAAGTGCTGGGATTACAGGCACGAACCAGCATGCCTGGCTGCAAATAGTTCTTTCATCTGAAAATTATAAAACAAGCCAGAAGAAGTCTTATGAAATAAGAATTACATTTTCCTTCTTCTACGTGATTGCTGTGAAAGAAACTGGTAGTTTCAGGAAAATGCTTGTGATTAGTATGGTAAATTTTATTAGAACAACTAATTATTTAGAAAATGTTGTATTCATCTGGTGATTTTCTGTTTGAATTTGTTTTACAGTGAAGCCTGCCTACAGTTTTCACAAATCTGTATCCTTTCAGTAAAGAATTGCTTGTATATATGTATATACATATTTATTTACCTTCCTTTTGGTTAATTTATGAAATTTAGAAATTATTCATTTTTATTTAGGAAATCATGCATTCTTTTTTATGGAAACTTTATTACTATGTGACCACATTAAAAATAAATCTTATAGGACATTTCAAGCATATATGAAAGTAACTCAACAGTGTAGTGCACCCCATACATTGAGATAATACATTGTAGCTAAAGATAGAATAGGGAGTTTTAAAAATGTGAAAATCTGAAAAACAATGTAGAGCAGTTGGGTTGGACTGTCACAGGTAGCTTGCAAGAGTTGGCTGGCAGCAAGATGGATGGAAAAGAAGTTATGATAGAAGAGAATAGGGTGATTCTTGAATATACCTCATAAATCATTTAACATGTCACATGTATTAATACTACAGGTATAATGATGCGTTACTTGAAATTACTTAATAAACATGTTAGATTATATTTTGAAAATCACAAAGATCCTTTGTTTTCCTTTGTTATCAATAGTATTTCATAAAGTTATCCTTTTGTTTCACATGAATGGTTAGACTTAATTAAACTGTACAGATCCTGTAGTGTGTGTTCCATCCAGTTTCTTTATTGGAGACAGTGGAATTCCCTTGGAAGTAATAGCAGGAAGCATTTCTGCAGATGAACTTGTTACAAGAATTCACAAAGTCCGACAGGTAAGAAGGAACAGAACTGTTGTTTCCATAAATGATATGTCAGGAATTGGATTTATTTTTATTTTTTTGAGATGGAGTCTTGTTCTGTCGCCCAGGCTGGAGGGCAGTGGTGTGATCCCAGTTCAACTGCAGCCTTTGTTGTTATTATATTTTGTAAATAGCATTATGAAGTTACAGGTGCCAGTAGCCAGTACCTAATACTTGACTGACTTCTTTACCTTTTTTTTTTTTTTTTGAGATGGAATCTCACTCTGTTGCCCAGGCTGGAGTGAAGTGGCATGATCTCAGCTCACTGCAACCTCTGCCTTCTGGGTTCTGGTGATTTTTCTGCCTCAGCCTCCTGAGTAGCTGGGATTACAGCTGTGTGCCACCATGCCTGGCTGATCTTTGTATTTTTAGCAGAGATAGTGTTTTACCATGTTGGCCAGGCTGGTCTCAAACTCCTGACCTCAAGTGATTTGCCTGCTTTGACCTTCTAAGGTGCTGGATTACAGGTGTGAGCCATCACGCCCAACCGTCTTTTACCCCGATCTCAACACATAATGAACATCACCATAACTTTGTTGAAACAGAAAGTTGCCGTCATATTAAGGCTCTAACTTTATGTTGCTTAACATATTTTAGGACTTTATACTCAATACCTTGTCACTTCTACCTACTTTGGACAAATGGCTAATAGAAGCATGTAACTTATTTCTTTGAATTCTAATTTGAAGGAAAACCAATAGGTGTGCTTTAACAAATCGTTTTATGGTCTTGCCAGTTTGCAGGTAAATTCTATAATGTGATTATATCATGCTTAGGATTATATATTTTGGATTCATATATTTATGAGAGTTGAGTACTTCTCCTTTTGTAGAGTATAAATCAACTTAACCTGTATTTTGGTCTCTACTGCCATGGTAAATTTAGATTCTTATCTATTAATTAAAATCCAATTTATTTTCTTCCTAGATGCACTCGCTAAAAAGTGAAACATCAGTAGCAAATGGCAGCCAGTCAGAAAGTTCAGTATCTACTCCATCTGCCTCATTTGAACCTAACAACACTTGTGAAAACACTCAGTCCAGAAATGGAGAGCTTTGTGAGACACCACCCACTTCTGATACAAAGTCAGATACTGCAACCGGTAACTTTTAATGTACCTTTTTGAGAATAGTAGAATCTCCTTCACTACATTTTAATATTTAAATATTAATCATTAAAAAAATATATTGTATGTATTTTTCTTCACATTTATTTAACTTAAGTTTAAAGATTGTCTTAAATACATGTGTCATTTAATGTCAGAAGATGATAAAGTCAGTGAATGTCTTCTTGACTCCCATATAGTCAACAATCCAGAGAGCTTGATTTGTAATTTCTGCTATTGCGCTATATGCTTTAAGTAACAATCTCTTACTAGCCTAGAGAATTTTGAAGGGTTCAAATTAACTAATGTATTGTATTTGGAATTGTTTCTATAACATGTAAAATGCTACATATATTTAAGAGAATAGTATTATATATATATTTAATTAGAAATAAAAGATAATTATGATATAGAGCTTGTAACGTGAGAGGTGTGACTATAAACTCTGATAGAAAAGGCAAAAGAGGAATTTTATTCTGTATTTTTGGGATTGTGGTTGGAGTTGTTTGGTGTAAAATAGCTTTGTATTAGGCAACAGAGGGGTAGATAAATCAAGATGTTAAGAATATTAGTGTCCTAAAAGATGATTCTACTCTACCATCCCACACAAATAATCATTGAGCTTCTATTTGAATGCATGCAATGGTAGGAAGCTCATTGCCTTGCTAGGAAGCCTGTTCTGTTATTAAACAGCTCTAGTTTTTAGAAAGAGTCTTCCTTATATTGAGCTGAAATTTGATGCCCCATAACTTCCCATTAACATTAATGCTGCCTTGTGGAGTTATACATGACAGGTTTTGATTATTTGAAGTACAGCTATCAGTTTCATTTTGAGGTTTTACATCCATGGATCATTCAACTTCTGGATGTGTACAGAACTGGGGACTCTATTACGGATGTTCATTTAGGTCTACAACAGAATAATTACTTTAATTATATTTACCTGTATATATATCATTTCCAAAATTTTTCATTCCATTGTGTAGATATGTGTTTCTCTCTGGCATAATATTCCTTCAGCCTGAAAATTTTCCTTTAGCATTACTTACTGTATAGGTCTGCAGTTTTCTTCATGTGAAATGACTTTATCTTCATTCTAGAGGGATATTTTTGCTGGATATAAAAAATTTGTGTTTACAGTTACAGGTATTGTCCACCATCTTCTGGTCTCTGTAATTTTCTAATGAGAAGTCTCCACAAATTCTGATTGTTCCCCCCATATATGGAGTATGTTGGTTTTTCTCTGGCTGCTTTCAGGATTTCTTTTTTTGGTTTTTAGCAATTTGACTGGGATAGGCCTAGGTGTATTTGTCTTTGTATTTATCCTTTTGTTGGTTTGCTGAGTTTCTTGCATCTGTAAATGTGTAACTTTTGCTAAGTTTGGGAAGTTTGGTCCATATATCTTGCTGGAACGAATTATATGTGTATTAGTCTTCACGATATTGTCCCCCAGGTTTATTTTTTTCACTCTTACTTTTTCTTCCTTTGGATTGGATAATTCTGTTGGTCTGCAAATTCACTGACTCCTTATCATCTCCATTCTGCTGTTAAGCCTATCCAGTGAATTTTTTATTTTAGATAAAATTAGGTTATACATTTTTTAGTTCAGGATTTCTCTTTCTTTCTCTCTTGTCATTGTACCTTTTTATTTTGAAATAGTTTGATTCATAAGTTGCAAAAGCTGTGCAGAGTGAGTACTCTTCATCTACATTTTATTCTTTTAATATTATCTTTTAATTCATTTCAAGTATATTTCCCTTTTCCTCATTTGAGTTATAATGGCTGGTTTAAAGTCCTTGTCTGATAGTTTCAATATGTAACTCATCTGATGATGGCTTGTGTTAATCACCTTTACCCTTTAGAATGGATCACATTTTCCTGTTTATATGTCAAAAATTGCTGGATATCTTACACCTTGTTGTAGACACTCTGGATTTCATTTTATTCCTGCAAAGAGTGTTGTTTTTGTTTTAGTAGGCAATTAACTTGGCTAGACTAAAACTGCAAGCTCTGGCTCACCTGAGGTGAGTAGCAGCTCTAATTTCAGTTTTTTGTAGCTTAAAAAAAAATTTTTTTTGGTCAGGTGTGGTGGTTCACATCTATAATCCCAGCACTTTGAGAAGCCAAGGTGGGCAGATTGCTTGAGCCCAGGAGTTTGAGACCAGCCTGGACAACATGGCCAAACTCTATAAAAATACAAAAATTAGCCAGGTGTGGTGGCACATGCCTGTAGTCTCAGCTATTTAGGAGGCTGAGAGGTGGGAGAGTTGCTTAAGCTGGGGAGGTGGTTGTTGCAGTGAGCTATGATCATGTCACTGCACTCCAGCCTTGATGACAGAGCCAGACTCTGTCTAAAAAAAAATTACTATTTTTGAGATGGGATCTGGCTCTGGTGCCCAGGCTGGAGTGCAGTGGCATAAACGTAGCTCACTGTAATCTCCAACTCCTGGGCTCATGTGATTGTCCTGCTTCAGCCACCTGAGTAGCTAGGACTACAGGTATATACCACCACACCTGGCTAATTTCTTTTTTTTGTTTTTGAGATGGAGTTTCGCTCTTGTTGCCCAGGCTGGAGTGCAGTGGTGTGATCTCAGCTCACCACAACCTCCGCCTCCCCTGTTCAAGCAATTCTCCTGCTTCAGCCTCCCCAGTAGCTGGGATTACAGGCATGCACCACCACGCCTGGCTAATTTTGTATTTTTAGTAGAAATGAGGTTTCTTCATGTTGGTCAGGCTGGTCTCAAACTCCCAACCTCAGGTGATCCGCCCACCTTGGCCTCCCAGAGTGCTGGGATTACAGATTGAGCCACCGCACCTGGCCTATTTTATATATAGAGAGAGAGAGAGAGTTTTGCTGTTGTTGCCCAGGTTGGAGCGCAATGGCATGAACTTGGCTCACTGCAACCTCCGCCTCCCAGGTTCAAGCAATTTTCCTGCCTCGGCCTCCCCAGTAGCTGGGATTACAGGCGTCCACTACCATGCCTGGCTAATTTTTTGTATTTTTAGTAGAGACAGGGTTTCATCATGTTGGCCAGGCTGGTCTCAAACTCCTGATCTCAGGTAATCCACCCACCTCAGCCTCCCAAAGTGCTGGGATTACAGGCATGAGCCACTGTGCCTCGCCCCGGCCTAATTTTTATATATAGCCTTTGCGTAGATGGGGTCTCACTATGTTACTCAGGCTGTCTCAAACTCCTGGCCTGCAGTAATCCTCTGAAAGGGCTGGGATTACAGGCATGAGCCATTGCATCCAGGCCTGTAGCCTTTAAAAACACTATTATGGAAAATTTCAAACATATACAGAAATACAAAAAATTGTTTAAGAAATCCCATTAATCCTTTGCCTAGCTTCATGGCCAATATTCCCATCTGTGCCCCCCACTACTCTTCTTCCACTTATTTACCTGAGAACAAATCTCAGGTAAAATATTTCAATTGCATCTCTAAAATATAAAGATGGAATATAAGTCTTTTAAAATTATATATAGAGAGAGAGATCCAAGATGGCCGATTACTAGCAGCTCAGGATTGTAGCTCCCAGGGAAAGCGCAGAGAATGAGTGGATGCCACACTTTCAGACGAATTTTTGTTGCTTATGGACCAGGAGATTCCCAGCGGAGGAGCCCCACAGGTCGCTGGCGGTTTTGCTGGCGCCCTGGCGCGGCGGTTCTTGGTGCAGAGTAAATGGGACTGAGTCCCATTTTGGTTGACATTTGGAGCTCCAGGAATGCAGAGTTGCCCATTCAGCTGATTGAAAAAGGGACTGAAGAGGGAAGCCAGACTGGAGATTCCTGGGCAGAAAAGCACCATGAATCTTAACACCGCTGTTTTAGCCAGCACAGTGGGTTGCTCAGATTCCGGCACTGGGAATCAACAAGTTGGACGTCCACTCAGAGACCCAAATTGAAAGTCGGCATTTACAAAGATGACAGGTGGATAAATCCACAAAGATGGGAAGAAACCAGTGTAAAAAGGCTGAAAATACCCAAAATCAGAATGCCTCTCCTACAGGGGACTGCAGTTCCTCATCAACAAGGGAACAAGGCCTGATGGAGAACGAGTGCGTTCCATTAACAGAATTAGGCTTCAGAAGGTGGATAATAAGAAACTTTTGTGAGCTAAAAGAACATCTTCTAACCCAATGTAAAGAAACTAAGAACCTTGAAAAAAGGTTTGATGAAATGCTAACGAGAATAGACAATTAGAGAGGAATATAAGTGAATTAATGGAACTGAAAAACACAAAAGTATGCACAAAACTTGTGCATACTTCACGAGAACTCCGTGAAGTATGCACAGGTTTCAACAGTCGAATTGATCAAGCAGAAGAAAGGATATCAGAGGTCGAAGACCAACTTAATGAAATGAAACAAGAAGACAAGATTCGAGAAAGAAGAGTAAAAAGGAATGAGCAAAGTCTCCAAGAAATATGGGACTATGTGAAAAGACCTAATTTACGTTTGATAGGTGTACCTGAATGTCATGAAGAGAATGAATCCAAGTTGGAAAATATTCTTCAGGGTATTATTCAGGAAAACTTTCCTAACCTAGTAAGACAGGATAATACTCAACTCCAGGTAATCCAGAGAACACTACAAAGATATTCCTCAAGTAGAGCAACCCCAAGACACGTAATCGTTAGATTCATTAGGGTTGAAATAAAGGAGAAAATTCTAAGGGCAGTTAGAGAGAAAGGTCAGGTTACCCATAAAGGGAAGCCTATCGGACTCACAGCAGATCTCTCAGCAGAAACCCTACAAATAGAAGAGAGTGGGGGTCAATATTCAGTATCCTCAAAGAAAAGAATTTTCAACCCAGAATCTCATATCCAGCCAAACTAAGCTTCATAAGTGAAGGAAAAATAAAATTTTTCACGAACAAGCAAGTACTCAAGAGATTTCATCACTACCAGGCCTGCTTTACAAGAGCTTCTGAAAGCAGCACTACATACAGAATAGGAACAACCAGTATCAGTCATCCCAAAAATCTACCAAAAGGTAAAGAGTATCACCATAATGAAGAATCTATATCAACTAATGGGCAAAACAGCCAGCTAGCATTAAATGACAAACTTAAACTCATATATATTAATATTAATCCTAAATTTAAATGAATTAAATGCCCCAAAGACACAGAGAGGCAAATTGAATAAAAAGTCAAAACCCATCCGTATGCTATATCCAGATCTATCTCACATGCAAGGACACAGAAAGACTCAAAGGGATGGAGGAAGATTCACCAATCAAATGGAGAGCAAAAAAAAAAAAAACAGTCGTAATTTTTGTCTCTGACAAAACAGACTTTAATAGTAATAAAGACTGAAAGAAACAAAGAAGGACCTTACATAATGGTAAAAGGATCAATGCAACAAGAAAAGCTAATGATCATAAATATATATGTACTCAATACAGGAGCACCCAGATACGTAAGACAAGTTTTTAATGACTTATAAAGAGACTTAGACCCCCGCACAATAACAGCGGGAGACTTTAACACCGCATTGTTAGCATTAGACAGATCAACGAGATAGAAAATTAACAAGGACATTTATGACTTGAACTCAGACCTGAAACAAGTAAACTTAATAAATATTTATAGAATTCTCCACCCCAAATGCACAAAACATACATTTTTCTCAGTATCATATTACACCTATTCTAAAAGTGACCACATAATCGGAAGTAAATCACTCTTTAGCAATTGCATAGCATTTCACAGATTTAAATGAAATATTGGTTGGCTGTACATTTGTTATTTTTCTTCCCTTATTCCTTCCTGTCTCCGTTGTTAAGCACAATTATCAGCATAAAAGAGGTTTTTAATACCTATTTTTAGATTGCATTCCAGCCTGGGCAATAGAGCAAGACTCCTGTTCTCTCTCCCTCTTTCTCTACTTCTTTCTTTCTTTCCTTCTTTCATTAAAAAAAAAATTATATAGTTGCTTTTTAAAATAATTTTTTTTTTGAGACAGAGTCTTGCTTTGTTGTCCAGACTACAGTGCAGTGGCGTGATCTTGGCTCACTGCAACCTCCGCCTCCTGGGTTCAAGTGATTCTCCTTTCTCAGCCTACCGAGAAGCTGGGACTGCAGGTACCCACCACCATGCCCAGCTAATTTTTGTATTTTTAGTAGAGACAGGGTTTCGCCATGTTGGCCAGGCTGGTCTCGAACTCCTGACCTCAGGTGATCCACCTGCCTCAGCTCCCAAAGTGCTGGGATTACAGGCATGAGCCACTGCACCCTGCCAAAAGAAATTTTAAGTATGGAAATTGCAATCATATTCTAAAGTAGAGAGAATAGAATAACAAATTAGATTTACTCATCATCGTGCATCAGTGATTCCCATTATTTGCTCGGTTTTTGTTATCTGTCTGGCTGTTTGACCATCTTTCCCAGGTTATTTTGAAGCAAATTTCAGGCATTTATATGATTTCATCTTTTAAAAAAACAGTATCTAAAAGAGAAGAAATTTTAAAAAAGTAACCACAATAATATTATCAAAGCCAGAAAGTTTAACAATAATCCTTTTTGCCATCAATTAGGCAATATTTATATTATACTTTTTTTTTTTTTTTTTTAGTTTGAGTTACAGTTCAATATATTCCTATTGGTTGATGTGTTTTTAAATTTAATGTATAGATTTCTGCTCTCTCTGGTAGTTTTTCCTATAGTTATCCACAGTGTGGATTTTACTGCATCCCCATGGAATTGTGTAAGATATTCCTCTGTCCCCTTTATTTCCTCTAAATTGGTAAAGCTGCAAACTTGAGGTGAGCTTCATTCTTTTTGACAAGACTACTTTATAGATGATGATGTATATTTCTCTCAGGAGATACATTACACCTGTTAATCCAGTTGGCTTTTTAAGCCTAAAGGCAGAACTTTTCTTAATAAATTTGTATTATATTTGGATTTTTATTAGTTGTTTTTTTCAATCCATATATATATATATATATATATATATATATATTTTTTTTTTTTTTTTAAGACAGAGTCTCACTCTGTTGCCCAGGCTGGAGTGTAGTGGCATGATCTCAGCTCACTGCAACCTCTGCCTTCCAGATTCAAGCGATTTTTCTGCCTCAGCCTGCTGAATAGCTGGGATTACAGGTACCCACCGCCATGCCCAGCTAATTTTTGTATTTTTAATAGAGACTGGGTTTTGCCATGTTGGCCAGGCTGGTTTCGAACTCCTCAAGTGATCCACACACCTCTGCCTCCCAAAGTGCTGAGACTACAGGTATGAGCCACTATACCTGGCCTAGAATTTTTCATTTAGGAATTAGCAGTTAAATATGACTCTTAATAAGCTATTTCACATAATTTTGGGTCACCCATAAAGTTACACATGGGCCAGGTACAATGGCTGATCCCTGTGTTTCCAGTACTTTGGGAAGCCAAGATGATGTGGGCTCAAGAGACCAGACTGGGCAGTGTGACAAAACCCTGTCTCTACAAAAAATACAAAAATTAGCCAGGTGTGGTAGCGTGTACCTGTAGTTCCAGCTACTTGGGAGGCTGAAGTAGGAAAATGGCTTGATCCTAGGAGGCAGAGGTTGCGGTGAGCCAAGATCATGCCACTGCTCTCCAGCTTGGGAAACAGCCAGACTCAGTTTAAAAAAAAAAAAAACAGTTACAAGTATATATTTTACATCTTCAAGTCATTTATAAAATACCACGGTCAGAGAACTCTGTGGCATACAATTAGAAATCTTCCTCTCTATGGCATCTATCCATTTCTCTTTGATTATGGGTCATAGATTCATCTAACTGTACTCTTAATCAACACTTTTCCCCCAGCTTGTCCACAAGTTATCTTCATAAGATGTTAAATTTTTGTTGATAATAAGACATGTTCTCATCATTCATTTTATTTGCTAAAGAAAGATGGTTACTTTCCTATTGAGCTTCTACTGGCTGCTAGTGGTTATCACTTCCTATCCAAGAGTTGCATTCAGTGATACACTGGTAAACGTTTATCAGAAGGCTCTGTGGAAGCAAAGGCCCTTATTTGTACTTTTTGCTGATTTCCAGGGTGTAAATACTCCCACTGTTGATTTCAAGCTACCTAGGTTATGCCCCTAGGTATGTGTAGGGGGAAGAGAGAATGCACCATTGTCTCTACTTAGTAATACTAATTATTTTTACTACTACTGTAGTAACAAAAGTTCTTACATGTACCAGTCTCAGTTAAGTTCTAAGCATTTTACTTGTATTAACACATATTTCTCATCAACCGTGTGAGGTTGCTATCCCCATTTTACTGATGAGGTACAGAGGGATTAAGAAACTTACTGAAATCAGACTTTGTGGCTCCATAGTCTTTGCTCGCCAAAGTCTGTAAAGAAGAATCAGGTTGGTGGCAAGTTGTCAGGAAGGAAATGACAGAGGTCTTCTAGAATAGGCCAAGACAAAAGTCTATCTTTAAGGAAAATCCTTCAAAGAAAACTAGCATAAAGAGGCTTTCTAAGGAATCACTGTGGTCAGCAGAAGCTGATTCCTTGGACCAGTGTTAAGTACAGAGCCATACCCAGAATCAAAGCTGGCCTCCACTGCTCACGGCTCAATAGCCACAGCCACATTTTACTTAAATTAATTACAATTAAAATTTGTCCCTCACCTGCAGTAACCGGCCACATGTCTAGTGGCTGCTGTGTTAGGCGACATAGATATTGGATGGCACTGCTCTAGAGTGAAGCCTATCCATAGTCAGGCATGCCTCCTGCCAGATTCGTATTTATTCATGTTTTACCTCTGACCTTTACCTTGGTGGTCTTAACTCGGTAAGTAACTGCCTTATTTCTATTTGTGAACAATTTTATCCACATCTAAACTTTAGCATTAGTAATAGCATATTTAGCTCCTGCTCCATTTTTTGGGAAAATAAATGATGTTTAAGATATAAAATTATTAATAGATGCTATAGCCTAGAAGATTTATACCTTTAAAAATTGTATTAAATGCAGTATTCTTATTTCTTTTTATTTAATAATTAAGGAGGAGAAAGTGCAGGCCATGCCACTTCCTCTCAGGAGCCTAGTGGATGCTCAGATCAGAGACCTGCAGAGGACCCCAACATCCGAGTGGAAAGGTTTGCTCTTCTTTTTGCAAATAGCATTTTGTTTAAAAAAACAATGGTTTTTAGTTATTTCATTAATTTGAATAAAAGCTAAAGTTACACAAATGAAGTCTTAGAATTCTGAGTTGAAATTTTTGATCACCCTAATTTGTATCCATAAACATTACACTCTAAGGATAAAGCTTTTCTGTATCTCTGAAGTATCAGTCAGTGTTTGGTCTGATTATTCTGAGAATCCCCTTTTTACTGGTATTTTGGTACATGGGTGTTTCCATCTGTCACTTCTGCTTTTATCTCTTTATGCCATAAGGATAATAAGCTCCAGGTGGGCAAGAACTTCAGCTCATTTTATGACTATGTACTAAGCTTGAGTTCTGCATAAGTGGGTATCTACTAAATGTCATTTTTTATTAATTAGTCTAATAATCAGATACAAATTTCTGGCTCTTTGTAGTTTCTAGTATTTTTATTGAGGCAGTAATTGTCAAATCACAGTCTTCCATGCTCTGATTCATAAAAGTTATATGAGTTAATGGTTAGTGGTTAAGCAGGAATACTTTAAACCCCGATTTAAAACCCTTTAGTGTTAGTTATATGGAAGTTTAAAAAAATTCTTTATTAGCATTTTAAAATTTAAAATCCTTTCTTAGACTTGATATTTTCTTGTTCATGTAGATGCTTTGGGGAAACAGGGTTCAAGATGATTGCTTATAATGTCTTTGAGTTTGCTTATTGACTCAGTAAAGATCAGCTTCTTTTCAGCAAAACTAGATTCTGATTGTTCCTTGTAGGGGTTGGGGCAGTGCCAGGACCTTGAGGTGAAAAGCAGGCTGGATCTCACAGTGGTGAGGAAAGTGGTGTGGTATAAGACTAGAATAGCAGCAGGAAACTAAGTTCCCAAGGGTTCATCCTGTTTTGTTTCTCTCTAATTTGCTAACACCAGGCCCACTATTCTGTACCTTTATTTGTACCACTGTGGGCTGAAGTGAAAATCGAAAATCTGGAAAAGGGTTTGGAGACTTGGGGCAAAAACCTGAATTACATCAGGTAGCCCTTATTTTGAGGAGGGGCCAGGCGCTCTTCAGTTACACTGGAAAAGTTTTCAGTAGCCTCTTATGTAAGGGAATGTCAGCTAGTCTTTGCCTGTGTCATAGTACTAATTATGATTAATTCACAAGCTGAGATCCTGCATTTTAGTTATCCAAGTTCATGCCAAATTAGGAATCCTGTTTCTTTTGTGGAATCTAATTCATTGACAATGTCAATAACTAAGAACACCAGCCTATGTAATATTCCTATTCCAAATGTCTACTTAGCTCATTACTTATAGCCTAAGAGTTGCCATCATTCTCACCATCCCCTGCTATAGACTGTAAGGCTTTTGTGCCCTCAACTAACTCATCCCCTGCCATCTTCTGTAGGGTATTGAACTCTGAAACTACTAGTTTCTCCGTCTCACTGAACTGAAGCGCTTTTCCTCACTCGATAAGTTGGACCCATCAGTCCCTGTGGTGTAATCTGATACTTCAGAATGATAAGAAGTTCTGTAAAGCAAAATTCATGCATTTTTCTCTGACCCTAATGATATTTTAAAATCTATTTCATACAAATTAAAAACTCAGAATTTGGCAGGAACCGGGAACAGTGGCTCATACCTATAATCCCAGCACTTTAGGGGGCTGAGGCAGGTGGTTTGCTTGAGCCCAGGAATTAGAGACCAGCCTGGGCAACATAGCAAAACCCCATCTCTACAAAAAAATACAAAAAATAGCTGGGCGAAGCGGTACCCACCTGTAGTCCCAGTTACTGAGGAGGCTGAGGTTGGAGGATCACCTGAGCCCAGGAGGTCAAGGCTGCAGTGAGCCATGATCATGCCACTATACTCTAGCCTGGGCGACAGACAAGACGTTGTCTCAATGAATGAATGAATGAATGAATCAAGACTCTGTCTCAAATGAATGAATGAATGAACAAATAATGCCGGGCATGGTGGCTCACGCCTGCAATCCCAGCACTTTGGGAGGCCAAAGTGGGTGGATCACTTGAGGCCAGGAGTTTGAAACCAGCTTGGCCAACACGGTGAAACCCCGTCTCTACTAAAAAAATAAAAAAATTAGCTGGGCATAGTGGCACGTATCTGTAGTCCCAGCTGCTTGGGGCAGTTGAGAGAGGAGAATTGCTTGAACCCAGGAGGCAGAGGTTGTAGTGAGCCGAGATCACTCCATTGCACTCCAGCCTGGGCGACAGAGTGAGACTCCATCCATTTATTTAATAAATAAATAAATAAATAATAAATAGAATTTGGCAGGATGAATTAGCAAATGTAAGATTCTTACTTTCCTCTCAGGCTGCAACTGAGACTGAGATCTATTTCCAAAGACCATGTTTTTGGAAAACTACTCTAGTTGACTTTAAGTCTTAGGCTTTTTTCTCATCTAGCTTCAAAGAAAACTAATTTTGTTAAGGGAAAAGGTGACTAAACTAAATTGACATTAGTGAGAAATTCATCCTATCTTGTACATGAGAACATAGTCCTTCAATCTTCAGCTGCATTTTGTCAAGTAAACATAATTAAAAAAAAAAAAACAATCACGCCTGTAATCCCAGCACTTTGGGAGGCCGAGGCAGGCGGATCATGAGATCAGGAGTTCAAGACTAGTCTGGCCAACACAGTGAAACCCCGTCTCTACTAAAAATACAAAAATTAGCTGGGCCTGGTGGTAGGTGCCTGTAATCCCAGTTACTCGGGAGGCTGAGGCAGGAGAATTGCTTGAACCCAGGAGGCAGAGGTTGTGGTGAGCCAAGATCGCGCAATTACACTAAAGCCTGGGCAATGAGCAAAACTCCGTTTCAGAGAAAAAAAAATGAAAAAAACCAGATTAGTGATTTGAAATTGTGAGATCTAAGTTTTTAATATTAATGGATATACACAATGGTTTTTATTTATTGAGACAGAGTCTTACTATGTCATGCAGAAACTACTAGTTTCTAATTCATTGTTAATGAATTAGATTCCACAAAAGGAACAAGATTCCTAATTTGGCATGAGCTCAGATGAATTAAATGTAGGCTGGAGTACAGTGGTGTGATCTCAGCTCACTGCAACCTCTGCCTCCTGGGTTCAAGTGATTCTCTTGCTTCAGCCTCCCAAGTAGCTGGGATTACAGGCGCCCACCACCCCCAGCTAATTTTTTTGGATTTTTAGTAGAGACAGGGTTTTACCATGTTGGTCAGGCTGGTCTTGAACTTCTGATCTCAGGTGACCCGCCTGCCTTAGCCTCCCAACGTGCTGGGATTATAGACATGAGCTACCATGCCTGGCCTACGATGGTTTTTTGTTTGTTTTTGAATTGGAGTCTGGCACTGTTGCCAGGCTGGAGTGCAGCGGTGTGATCTTAGCCCACTGCAACCTCTTCCTCCCAGTTCAAGTGATTGTTGTACCTTAGCTTTCTGAATATCTGAGATTACAGGTGTGTGCCATCATGACAGGCTAATTTTTGTATTTTTAGTAGAAACAGAGTTTCACCATGTTGGCCAGTTTGGTCTCGAATACCTGGCCTCAAGTGATCCACTCGCCTTGGCCTCTCAAAGGGCTGAGATGACAGTCCTGAGCCACCACGTCCGGCAAGGATATACAGTGTTTTATTAAAGCTAACGTGTGAAATAGAAATCTTTTAGTTAATCTTTAGTTAAAATGCATTATTTTGTTTATGTCATTATGTTTTTTTTTGAGATGAAGTTTTGCTCTTGTCAACCAGGCTGGAGTGCAATGGCATGATCTCGTCTCATTGCAACCTCCACCTCGTGGGTTCAAGTGATTCTTCTGCCTCAGCCTCCCAAGTAGCTGAGATTACAGGTGCCCGCCATTATGCCTGGCTAATTTTTGTATTTTTAGTAGAGACGGGGTTTCACCATGTTGGCCAGGCTGGTCTTGAACTCCTGATCTCAGGTGATCTGCCTGCCGCAGCCTCCCAAAGTGCTGGAATTACGGGCATGAGCCTCTGTGCACAGCCATGTCATTTATGTTGAAAATGGGCAGAATGATCTGGCAAAGATAATACATAGTACCATGAATTCCAGTCTTTTTATTTGCAAAAGTTTCAAACCTCAATGTTGAAAAAATAATGTTGTAATGACCATCGTTTTCTTTTTTTTTTTCCTTCTGATTCATTTGAAAGTTGCAGACATAATTTTACTTCATCCCTAGATACCTCAGCATGCATCTCTTAGGAAGACATTGGTTGAGGGGTCTGTGGGCTTTGAGTAGGGACTCCAGCCTAGGCCACGATCTGGGGATCTATGCTTACAGACCATGTCCTGCCCCCTTCTGGCACCCTGGCAGGCATAATGACCATTAAGAAGTAGATGCCAGCCAGGAACAGTGGCTCATGCCTTTATTCCCAGCACTTTGGGAGGCTGAGGCAGGTGGATCACCTGAGGTCAGGAGTTCGAGATCAGCCTGACCAACATGGTGAAATCCTGTCTCTACTAAAAATACAAAAATTAGCTGGGCATGGTGGTGAACACCTGTAATTTCAGCCACTTGGGAGGCTGAGGCTGGAGAATTGCTTCAACCTGGGAGGTGAAGGTTGCGTTGAGCCGAGATGATTCATGCCATTGCATTCCAGCCTGGGCAACAAGAGGGAAACTGTGCTAAAAAAAAAAAAAAAGTCGATGCCCAAACGTAGAAGTTATGGAACAGTCAGTTTGTTATTAAATTAGATGCAGTGTAGCTTTCCACCCAGATTAGAACAAACTTGGATTTGTATTTCTCAGAAGAAAATTCTACAAATACATTTCCCCCAGGGTAGAACAAACTTGGATTTGTATTTCTCAGAAGAAAATTCTACAAATACATTTCTCAGAAGAAAATTCTATAAAAATATACACCATTTTCAGATGGTGTATATTTTCAGATATAAGCACAATACCATTATCATACTTGAGAAATTCTAAATTGATACAGTAAGATTATCTAATTTGTTGTCCATATTCAGATTTCCTAGTTGCCTTTTTAACTTGATCCAGTCAAGGATTGTTCATTGTATTTAGTTTAGGCTCTTTGAATCCAAGACATTTCTGTTTTTTTTTTTTTTTCCTCCGAGACAGAGTTTCGCTGTGTCACCCATGCTGGAGTGCAGGGGCACCATCTCAGCTCACTGCACTCTCTGTCTCCCGGGTTCAGGTGTTCTCCTACCTCAGCCTCCTGAGAAGCTGGATTACAGGCACGTGCCACCATGCCTGCCTAATTTTTGTATTTTTAGTAGAGACAGGGTTTCACCATGTTGGTCAGGCTGGTCTTGAATTCCTGAGCTTGTGATCCACCTGCCTCAACCTCCCAAAGTGCTGGGATTACAGGTGTGAGCCACCACGTCCAGCCTAATTTTTTATTTTTTCTAGAGATGGGGTCTCAAGTTGTTGCCCAGCCTAGTTCGAACTCCAGGGCTTAGGCTATTCTCCTACCTCAGCCTCTTGAAGTGCTGGGATTACCAATGTGAGCTACCACACCCAGCCTCCATTTTTGTTTGTGTGTGTGTTTGTTTCAGACAGGATCTCTGTTTGTCACTCATGCTGGAGTATAGTAGCATGAACATGGGTCACTGATCAAGTGAGCCTCAGCCCCCAAAGTTGCTGGAACTACAGGCATGTGCCACCATGTCTGGCTAATTTTTGTATTTTTTGTAGAGACAGGGTTTTACCATGTTGCTAAGGCTGGTCTTGAACTCTGGAGCTCAAGAGATCCACTCACCTCAGCCTCCCAAATTGTTGGGATTACAGGCGTGAGCCACTGTGCTTGGCCTCCATTAATTTTTAAGTGATGAATTTCTTGCAGTTGAGAATCAAGTTGATGTTAATAATTTGGTATTAATAATTTGCTGGCCTTAAGTTTTTATTTTTACAGTTTTTTATCATAATGCTGTTTACTTTTATATAAGGAGTAGACTTTCATAGGTCACTGATTTGTAATTTGTTTGAAAATGTATTTGTAGATTTTAGGCCGGGTTCTCTGGCTCATGCCCAGCACTCTGGGAGGCTGAGGCAGGTGGATCACAAGGTGAAGAGAGCGAGACCATCCTGGCCAACATGGTGAAACCCCGTCTCAACTAAAAATACAAAAATTAGCTGGGCCTGGTGGCGCGTGCCTGTGGTCCCAGCTACTGAGGAGGCTGAGACAGGAGAATTGCTTGAATTCCTCCCCGGGACGGGGAGGTTGCAGTGAGCCAAGATCTCACCACTGAACTCCAGCCTGGCGACAGAGTGAGACTCTGTCTCAAACAAAAAAAAGAAAAGAAAATGTGTTTGTAGATTTTAAAGTCAAAATCAGGTAAATCAGAAAAAGAGGGAAACTAATCATAAGTGGAAAGTGGGGCATTTAGAATGAAGCTAGGCTTCTGATGGGCTCTTTTTGACTCCAGGATTTCTGTAGGAGCCTGGAGTCAGGCAGATAAATTGTTGCTTGCTTTTTGTTTATTTCTCCAATCTTTTAGCTAAATACATCTCCTAAATGTGTTTTTTTTTTTTTTTTATAATTTTTTATTTTTTTAAGACGGGGTTTCACCATGTTGGTCAGGCTGGTCTTGAACTCCTGACTTCAGGTGATCCGCCCGCCTTGGCCTCCAAAGTGCTTGGATTACAGGTGTGAGCTACCACACCCTGCCAAATGTGTTTTATTTTAATATGATGTGTCTGAGGTTTTTTTTTTAATACAGACTAACAAAAAAACTTGAAGAAAGGAGAGAAGAGAAAAGAAAAGAAGAAGAACAGGTAAAGTTCATGCAGTTAGCATTGTTTTATCCTCTTGTTAAATGAGGTTATGATTGACTATTCCATTTAGTTTGGCAGGCCTAGGGTGACTTCCTCGTTACAGTTCAATGTTGACGCACTACGAAGATAATTCTGTTTTCTCTAGTAGAGTCATAGTGCATACATATTTTTGTGTTCTTTTTGTAAATTGCTACAATAAATTAGACTATGCTTTTTCCCTCTGCAATGATTTTTTTAAACTAAGAATAAAGGCACTTGAGCTAAAATTGTTTGGCTTGAGGCAGAACAAAGTTTTGGTTTATGTTTGTGAAAAAGAAATGTATAGACATTTTGCTGAATTTTTCCTCTCCTGTTAAGCATTCTAGGACACCATTTCATTTTTCTAACCATGTGTTCGTAACTGTGTAGCATTTCTTTGGAGTTCTAATATATGAAGGTTACCAGTTCATTCAAGCCAAATAAATGACTGCCATGTTGTCCCTGAAGGGTAATATATTTAAGCCTTGTGACTTAAGACCTGTAATTATGCTTGCCTTCAAATTACACTGACTACATTATTATCTTAACAGACCACTGGCAATGATTTATAGATTGAGAGACATTTGACCATTAACCATGCTGTTAATAAACTCATCTAGACTTAAGATTTTATGAAGTTTTATTCTTTTAACTGCAGTTTTCCTTACATTCAAAATAATATCTGGGGCAGATTATGAAATTGTTTTTGGATCATAAAACTTTTTCTTTAATTCAGAGAGAGATTAAGAAGGAAATTGAGAGGAGAAAAACTGGAAAAGAAATGTTGGATTATAAAAGAAAGCAAGAAGAAGAATTAACAAAAAGAATGTTAGAGGAAAGAAACAGAGAAAAGGCAGAAGATAGGGCAGCTCGAGAACGTATAAAACAGCAGATTGCGTTGGTAAGTCAAGTTTCCAGACATTTGTGAAATTGTTTTTCTATGCACAGTGGCTTAGATTACTACCAGACTGTGCACACAAAAATAGTAGATTTCAGTGACTCAGACTACCAATCGTGAGACTCCTTTTATTGGAAATAGGATTAAAATTGAGATGATTTTTATTTTTTTATTTTTTGAGACGAAGTTTTTCTCTGGTTGCCCAGGCTGGAGTACAGTGGCGTGATCTCCACTCACTGCAACCTCTGCCTCCCAGCTTCAAGCAGTTCTCCTGCCTCAGCCTCCAAAGCAGCTGGGATTACAGGCATGCACCACCAGGCCCGGCTAATTTTTTTTGTTGGTCAGGCTGGTCTTGAACTCCTGACCTCAGGTGATCCGCCCACCTTGGCCTCCCAAAGTGCGGGGATTACAGGTGTGAGTTACCATGCCCAGCCAAGATGATTTTTTTTTAAAGTGATTTTTCTTCATATTTTGTTAACTTATGACTTTTATCATTAGTCACAAGGCAGCTTTTAAAGATTCCCTAGAAAATAAGCTAAGTACCTAGTAGTCTTTTCTATCACAGGCACCCTTTTTCCAACATCCAGAGGATTTAGGCACATCATAAATGTGAGTTTGCAGCAATTGCTTTTAGAATTCAGCAGTTACAATACATATGAAAACCATCCCACCACATGTGGTGGCTCATGCCTGTAATCCCAGCACTTTGGGAGGCTGAGGCAGGTGGGTCACTTGAGGTTGGGAGGCCAAGGCAGGTGGATTACTTGAGGTTGGGAGTTCGAGACCAGCCTGGCCAAATGGTGAAACCCTGTCTCTACTAAAAATACAAAAATTTATCGGACGTAGTGGTGAGCGCCGGTAATCTCAGCTACTTGGGAGGCTGAGGCAGGAGAATTGCTTGAACTGAGGCGGAGGTTGCAATGAGCCGACATTGTGCCGTCACACTCCAGCCGCAACAAGAAGCGAAACTCTGTCCCTGAAAAATAAAAAAAGAAAACCATCTCTACCTTAATATTTTTTGTTCATTTGGTGAGTCAACGAATACTTGCTGAGCATTATTATGTGCCAGACCTTGTTTCAGGCTTTGGAGATACAGTAGTGAGCAAATTAATGTCCTTGTTTCTTTAATAATAATTCTGGTCTCCGACAGTTGATAAAACTAAAAAATAACAGTTCTAGAATGATAAAGTTCACATATGGTGTTAAGAGAATTTCTGGCAGCAAGGCACAGTGGCTCACAATTGTAATTCCAGAATTTTGGGAGGCCAAGATGGGCGGATTGCTTGAAATCAGGAGTACAAGACCAGCCTGGGCAACAAAGCAAGACCCCACCTCTACAAGAAAAAAAATTAGCTGCGCATGGTGGCATGCACCTGTAGTCCCAGCTACTCTGGAAGCTGAAGTGGGAGGATTGCTTGAGCCCAGGAGTTCAGAGGCTACAGTGAGCGATGATTGTGCCACTGCACTCCAGCCTCAATGACAGAGCAAGACCCTGTCTCTTAATAATAAAAGAATTCCATGCATATTTGTATTTGTTCCTTGTGTTTGGAATTGTATGAATTGACCATTCTGGCAGTAAAGGTAATTGGTATTTAATGATGTTTTAAAGGACCGTGCTGAGAGAGCTGCTCGTTTTGCAAAGACAAAGGAAGAAGTAGAGGCTGCCAAAGCTGCTGCCTTGCTAGCCAAACAGACAGAAATGGAAGTCAAGAGGGAATCTTATGCAAGAGAAAGAAGGTACTATATTTCATGCTGAAACATCTCTGTGCATTTAGAGGCTGAGGGAGGATGATTATAGGCTAGTTTTTAACACTGATGTGTACCGTGGTTAAGCAGTCAATTCCAGAGGAACATATTGATCAGTTTGACAGCTCCCAGTGATATCCATCATTTAGTGTGGGTGTACACTATAACTACCCATACATAACTTTAAAAGAGGGCCTAAGAAATCTATTTGCCGAAGACAGAAATGATTTGTAACCAAAATGAATATAATATTTATCTCATATTTATTAGGATTCTTTAGTTGTCAGAATCCCCTGTCATATAGGATTAAGCGAAAGAGGAAATACACTGGCTCTGCAGTTCAGAAATCCAAGGGTGAATTTGGTTTGGCGTAGTTGTATCCAGCAATATAAAGGATATCATTAAAATTTCTCTCTCTCTCTTTAATCTCTTGGTTTCTTCTGTTTTAGCTTCATTGTCAGAGAAACTCTCCAAGTGGTGTCAGGAGAGCCCAGTACCTTGTGTCACTTTTAGGACCTTGAATTCACGATCCTAGATAGAAGAGATTTTCTCTCTCATGCCTGTATCAGTCACTGAGAATTCCAATTGCCCGTTTGGGTCATGTGGCCACCTTCAGACCAGTCAGTGTCCCTTGTGTGGGCCCTCTGATTGTAGGAGGTGACATGCCCAACCTTGTGGTGAAGGAGGTGGGGGAAATGTTATTGATAATCATACCAGAATGATTGACACATAGCAGGGGTAAGGCAGTTTTTGTCTTCTGTTGAAGACAGAAGTTCACATTTCCAGTACACCTGCTAGTTGGACTGTGATTAATACTTTCTTCTCTTTGCCTTTTCATATTTCCATATTGGATAATTAAGTAGCAGTTTGTAATCAGAAAAATTAATTTTTAAAAATAATTTTCCAAAAATAATGTAATAAATTTAACAAAAGTATAAGATTTGTGTGCTAAAAATGACAAAACATTGTTGAAAGATTTAAGACCTAAATACATGGAAAGATATCCTATGTTGATAGAATACTTAATATTGTTAAGATGATAATCCTCCCCAAACTGATCTGTAGATTCAACATTCCTATCAAAATTCCAGCTGGCTTTTTTTCATAAATTATAATCCTAAAATTCATATGGAAATGCAAGAAACACAATACTTGAAAAAAATCCAGAAAATGAAGATGGATGACTCATACTTCCTGATTTTCAAACTTACTACAAAGTTATAGAGTGATGTACTGGTATAAGATGAACATATGGATCAGTATAATAGAATGGAGTCTCTAGATATAAATCCTTACATTTATGAACAGTTTATTTTTGGAAAGGGTACCAAGATTATTCAGTGAAAAAGAAGACTCTTTTCAACAAAAGGTGCTTGGACAACCGAATATCTACATGCAAAATAATGCATTTGGACCCTTACCTCACACCATGTACAAAATTAACTCAATGGATCATCTACCAAAACGTAAAACTGCATAAAATGCATGTTCTTAGAGGAAAAAAGAGGAGTATACTTTTTTGTACTAAGAGTAGCCAATGGATTCTTAGACTGACACTAAAAGCACAGGAACAAAATTTAAAAATCAGTAAATCAGACTTCATCAAAATTTGAAACTTTTGTGCTTTGAAGGATATCATCAAGAAAGTGCAAAGAAGGTGGGCGTGTGGTGGCTCACACCTGTAATCCCAGCACTTTGAGAGGCTGAGGCAGGCAGATCACTTAAGGCCAGGAGTTCAAAACCAGGCTCGCCAACATGGCAAAACCCCGTCCCTACTAAAAATGCAAAGATTAGTCATGGTGTTGCACACCTGTAATCCCAGCTACTTGGGAGACTAAAGCATGAGAATCACTTGAACCAGAGAGGCAGAGGTTGCAGTGAGCTGACATCGTGCCACTGCACTCCAGCCTGGGTGACAGTGTGAGACTCTGTCTCAAAAAAAATAAAGTTCTAAGAACAGCCCATAGAATTAGAGAAAATATTTGCAAATCATATTTTTGATAAGAGACTTGTCTAGAATATAAAAAGAACTTACAACTCAATAATAAAAAGACACCCAGTTCAAATACGTGCAAAGGATTTGAATAGACATTTCTCCAAAGAAGATATACAAATGGCCAGTAAGCACATGAAAAGATGTTCAACATCATTAGTCATTAGGGAAATAAAATCAAAACCACAGTGACATGCTATTTTACACCCAGTAAGTATGCCTAAATGTAAAGAGAAAGTAGTAAGTGTTTGTGAGGATGTGGAGAATTTGGAACCTTTCGCTGTTTCTGGTGGGACTGTAAAATGATGTAGTCACCTTGGAAAACAGTTTGCCAGTAACACAAAATGTTAAACAAAACATTATCATAGGACCCAGCAGTTCTACAGCAGCAGTTTATTCAGCAGTTTATATCCAAAAGAATTGAAAACGTCCACACAAAAACCTGTACATGAATACTCATAGCAGCATTAGTCAGATAGCTAAAATGTAGTAATAACCCAAATGTCCAGCAACTGAAGAATGTGTAAACTGTATCTCATACAATATTTTTCAGCAATAGGAATAACTGATATATGCAACAACTGGATGAACCTTGAAAATACAATTTCCATGAAAAAAGCAAGTTACAGAGGTCACATATTATATGATTCTACTATATGAAATGCCCAAATAGACAAATCCATAGAGATAGTAGATTAGTGGTTGTGCCAGGGTCTGCAGGAGGGAAGGATGGGGTGTGGGTGCTAATGGGGTTGGCGTTCCTTTTTGTCTTGATGGAAATGTTCTGGAATTAGATAGTGGTGATGGTTGCAACAATTCTGAATATATTTGAAAACCACTGAATTGTACACTTTAAAAGAATTTTTGTTTGTTTGAGATGGAGTCTCGCTCTGTTGCCCATGCTGGAGTACAGTGGCACAATCTCGGCCACTGCAACCTCCACCTCCCTGGTTCTCTGCCTCAGCTTCCCAAGTAGCTGGGATTACAGGCATACACCACCACGCCCAGCTAATTTTTGTATGTTTTAGTAGAGATGCGATTTTGCCACGTTGGCCAGGCTGGTCTTGAACTCCTGACCTCAGGTGATCTGCCTGCCTTGGCCTCCCAAAGTGCTGGGATTATAGCCATGAGCCACTGAACCCAGCCTAAAAGGTTAATTTTTTGATGTGAATCTCAGTAAAGCAGTTATTAATAAACAAAAAGATCTGATATGGTAAAAAATAACTATTGTCATTGCACATTTCCAGTTCGATTTTCTCTAACTTTTAATGATATTGTTTGAGAATATGTAGAGGTGAAGATTGTGACTTTAATGTTCTTTTTTCATAGCACTGTTGCAAGAATTCAATTCCGTCTTCCTGATGGTTCTTCCTTTACAAATCAGTTCCCTTCTGATGCTCCTCTAGAAGAGGCAAGGCAGTTTGCTGCACAGGTAAATTTATGTTTTGAGTTGTAGTAACAATAGATATGTAGGTTACTAAATTGTAGGAAGGGAAAATTTCAAAGCATTAGTTGAATGTGAGTAAATTGTGATATCTCCAGGAGGGAGACACCCCTGAGATATTGTGAAAATTCTGTCGTGTGTTAGTGCCTATGGGAGTAACATATGTGCTTTGTGTGCAGAAGTAGGAATTTGCTGATATTGTATAATAGGCCCTGAGAACTTTTTAAAAGTTTTTTGAGACAGGATCTCACTCTGTTGCCTAGGCTGGAGTGCAGAGGTGTGATCACAGCTCCCTGCAGCCTTGACCTCCTGGGCTCAAGCAACCCTCCCACCTCAGCCTCCCAAGTAGCTAGAACTTACAGGCATGCACTGCCACACCTGGCTAATTTTTGTACTTATTGTAGAGACAGGGTTTCACCCTGTAGCGCCAGGCTGGTCTTGAATAGCTGGGCTCAAGCAGTCCTCCCACTCAGCCTCGCAATGTGTTGGGATTACTGGTGAGCCACCTGGCCCAGCCGCTGGGAACTTTTCTCACTGATGAGTAGACTCATTAGAGGAGGGACAAACAAGTGATTTCCCAAAGGTCTAATGTAAGGGAGTTGTGTTCCACTCCCCTGAAATGGAAGCAGTTTTTTCTCAGACCTCTCTCCATTTCCTGCAGATTGCTTACAGGCTGGTCACTTTCCTAAAATCTTACCTGTTGGCTAAGCAAAAAGAAGCAGTAAACTTTATTTGACAATAGTATCTTCTTTAGGAATTTACTTACAAAATGTGGCCTTATTCAAAATCTGAATGGAATATATGTTTTAAGATACGAGTAGTTTGCAATTAGTTTTTATTTTCTGATTGATTCCTTACTCAAAATGGATTCTGAGCATCAGATGTCCTTTGGGATCTAGGCTCATTATATGTATCAGTATTTTTCTAACAGGTGTAACTTCAAGGTTACAATTAGGGAGTTGGGTGTTGGGTTCAGCTCTTTCTGCCAGATCTTTTCTCCTCATTTAGTCTTCTTATAGGTTTCAAGAGAAGAACACCTTAAAAGCTCTTCACCCTCTTGTACTAGTGAGCTAGGCTGGACAATATAAAAATTTATTTTAAAAACTGTTTCCCCCTAAGTTTTATAGTAGAACCAGTCCCAAATAGGCTCTTTCATTCTTCTTTTGTCTTGGAGCCTCCCACAGTGTGTCGCCTATCCTGAGTTTCACTGCTTTTTCCACAGGTAAATGGAGAAGGGACTACATGGGAAAAAGAGATCTTTGCTTACATCTGTCCTATTAAAACTCCACCTAAGTACAATTATCAAGTTTTGTATTTTTGTATGTCCTTAGAACAGTGAGGGGTGTGTGTGATCTATGGTTTAAAAAAATTACAAGAAAGTTAGTCTTCTCTAGGGAAAGATACACAGATGTCTAAGATATTACAAGTGATTTTTGTATATGGATAACTTAAAATTGAGGGTGATTATGGTGCTGTCCAATATACGTTCCTGGATATGGGATTGTGTATCATGTAGGTTGATTATGGACCATATGTGCCTTCAGACAAGGATGAGGCTACACTTCCTAAAGGTATATATGAGGGAAATAGTCGTCTAATCTAGATTCTTAATAAGGAGTACTTGTAATCCAAATGTGTGTTCATGAGACATTAATATAAGTTTGCCAAAGGAGAGTGAAAACCTAATGGTGAACTGCAACCATGCTTCATGGAGATACAAAATTGTCCATTTTTACTCTATTTATGTGGTTTTATGAACTACATTTGCTATTTAGTGGTCATCTTTGAGTTGTAAAAGCTCTTAAAAACTATTTGGATTTGATAGCTTTTCAGCTGCTCAGGGGCTGGAAGCACAATTTTACACCTTTTTTTGAGTTTACATGTAATGAACTTTAAACATTAAGGGAATTTTAAAGCAGTCATTTTGGATTCATCTGAGTAATGTAATATCTTAGTTTTAAAGGCACCCTTGTAAGTTTTTAAAACTTGTGTTACAGACTGTTGGCAACACTTACGGTAATTTTTCGTTAGCAACCATGTTTCCCAGGAGGGAATTTACCAAAGAAGATTACAAAAAGAAGTTACTGGATTTGGAACTTGCCCCAAGTGCTTCGGTGGTACTGTTGCCAGTATGTATATACAGATGCATTTTTTCTGTTCTTATAGTCTTCTGCTTATTGTACTCTTCATTTCTTATAATTCGGGGAAAGGAAGTACAGAGGTATACTGTGGGTAATTAAGATTCAAGTTATCCAGTAATTAGATGAATTTATAATTCCATTATCCTGTGCTTTATTTGCATTGTTGATATTGCTTGGGAGACATGAAACAGTTTAATTTTCAACTTTTTTCTTCACATATTTTTGTATAAAAGACCAATAGGAGAAGACAGTAAGAAATGCAGATTATCTGCCTAATCTACACACTTAGTGTCTGTTATTTATATACGGCTCTTCTGTTTACCAAGTTAAAAAAAAACATTATTTTAACATGAAAATAACATGAATATTCAAACAGATTATCCCATTTGATCTTCACAACAATATTTTAATTTCTCGTGAAGAAAAGAGGCTCAGAAAGCTTAAATGACTATGGCCAAGGTCCCACCCTAAGTGCCAGAACTGGGATGAGAGCCTGGGTCTTCTGTGTCCTGGCTGTTTTCCTTGCCCTATACTAGATGTGCCCTCCACCCCAAAACAGTTAGCTCTCCAGTAATCAGGATTTCGTTGTATTTACTGAGGTTTTTTTTTAATCAGCAAGAAAGACTTTTCCTATAAATTTAAAATTCCTAAAAATACTTGGCTCATTTCACTGAGAACTACTTTCTAGTTTGTATATTATAATTTCTTTTAAACAGAGCTCCAAATACTGTATGATTTTATAATTTTATGTATAATATATATTTGTATATTATACATACAATTATAATACTGTATAATTTCTCTTTGAAAACTTCTGTGAGTCCCCATAAGTTCATATATACCTGAAAAACATGTAAAGATAGTCATTTTACCCTCTTGAAGTAAACTAAAATCAGTAGGACCTCCTTTTCCAGATAAAAGTTTCATCTAGAACCTTGAGTGTGATGTGATTATGCTGATGTAGTCTTTATCTAGATTTATTTCGTAATTTCTAGGCAGGAAGACCAACTGCATCCATTGTACACTCTTCCAGCGGAGACATTTGGACCTTGTTGGGAACAGTACTTTATCCATTCCTTGCCATCTGGAGACTGATTAGCAATTTCTTGTTTAGTAATCCACCTCCTGCACAGACTTCAGTGAGAGTAACATCGTCAGAACCCCCAAACCCTGCATCATCTAGCAAATCAGAAAAAAGGTATTTTTGTATGTTTTCCCCATTTCTAAGGTAATGACTTGTATGAGTATGATGATTGGGCTGCTTTGTCCTTTATCTTATTTCATAACTGTTAGACAGGAAGACCAGTTATCTACTAAGTACATTACTCTAGTGAGGACACAGGGAAATTCAAACTAGGCTGAATCTTACAGCTTTTACTGAGCAATGGGTGGGAGCATTCAATCCTGAATTACTGTAATATAAGATAGCTTGTGTGGATTTTAAAAACTGTTTTCAGCCTGTGTGTGGTACCTCATGTGTAATCCCAGCTTGTTGGGAAGCTGAGGCACAAGGATTGCTTGAGGCCAGGAGTTTGAGACCAGCCTGGGCAACATAGTGAGGCTCCATCTCTACAAAGAAAATTTTTAATTAGCTGTGTGTGATGGTGTGTGCCTGTAGTTTCAGCTGCTTGGGAAGCTAGGGCAGGAGGATTGTGTGAGCCCTGGAGTGTTTTGAGGCACTTCACCCTGGGCAACAGAGGGGAGAACCTGTCTGAACTTTTTAAGTAACAGAAAGGTCTTAGATTGGAGCAAAGGTTGGAATAAAATGTGTGTCTAACAGGGTGAAGTTTTGTCTTTCACTATTATTTTTCCTTTTCTCTTTCCCTTCTAGGGTTATAAAAGTCTGTTGGCTTAAATTTTATCCTTATTCCTTTGTATTTTCAGATGAGGAAGTCCTCTTTGTTCCTAATTGTTTATAAATAAGTCATTCTTAAAGATTTTGCGAGGATTAAAAATTGACCCTTTCTGTCAAGCTGACTGGAGCTTTGGAGTCTCTAGGGTGCTAAGTTATAAATGTTCTGGTAGCTATATCAGCTTACATAAATAACCAAGCAAAGATGAACTGGCAAATGGTCACACTGCTCTAAAGCTTAGTAAGTTACTAAGAAACACAATGGAAATGGAAAATATGATTTGGCTGGCTTGACTTAGAGATCAGATGAAGCTAAACTTACCAAAGACTGATAAATAATAATAAAGTTTAGTACTGCGTTAGATATAATGGTCTTCCGTGGACTTTCCTTTAGATGGCATTAAAAGTAAAACTTAGTTGCCTATACTGATGGAAGTTTGAAGGAAACAGCTTTGTATTACTGTTGTTTTTATTTTATGTCGTCTTTCCTTTCCTCCCTCTTTTGTCAGGGAACCAGTGAGAAAAAGAGTGCTGGAAAAACGTGGAGACGACTTTAAAAAGGAGGGGAAAATATATAGATTAAGGACTCAAGATGACGGTGAAGATGAAAACAACACTTGGAATGGAAATTCTACTCAACAGATGTAGTGTGACAAGTATAATATGTGCAATAATCATTGTTTCTCTTATGATTTAATTCAACTAAAATTCTACTCGAGAAGTGGACTGCTTTATGTTTTCCAACTAGTCTATAAAGTGTCTTATTCCTGCTTAGTGGGTGTGGGTTGAAGGTGTTGTTTAGCTCAGAAAAGACAAGACAGGAAATAACTCTCTGTTAGGTCCTTGCATATATGGTAACCACTGCTAGAAGCCTAAAAGAATCAAAAGATCTGCCACAGCCTGCCTCCATTGGCTTCTTATTTAGTATTTCATATGCCCATTAGCCCTTTGCTGTCAGATGACACGTTTTGTTTAGAGCTACTTTGCTCGAAGACTCTTAAGCCCAAAGTAACTGGTATGTCACTAACTTGACTCTGTGTCAGAGCATTTTAACTAGCCAATCAGATGAGAATTTATGTTTAACTTCTGTTTTTGCTCATCAACTGCAAGCGAAATCTTGTAGTTTTTAAACAAACACTGAATAAAAAAAACTTTCCTAAAAATCGGAATGATCTTATTTTTGCTTTGAGTTTTGTTATCCTAGCATCTTTTTGTTGCACAGGGCTCTGTTGATGTCCTATGTCTGATTTTTTTTTTCCCCCAGCATTGCCCTGGAGATGTCTTGGGAAAGTAGCGGTTACATTACCTTAAATATCACTGAAGAAAGAAAGAAATTTCCTGAGTCAGTGAGGCATTACTTTGTTTGCATAAAGTTACGGTTAAGGTCTTTGTTCTCATCAGATGCAAAACAGCTGCTAGTCTGCCACCTAGTTTTCTCTGTCACTTTTATACTGAAGAAGTTTTGTCCTCAGTATCACACAAGGACCTAGAGTACCTGTAGGACAAGAAGAATAGAATAAAAAGACATGCTTTTAGTCATTTGGTTTTTGTTAAAAGTTTGAGATTTTTAATCTCACTTACATGTTACTTTTTCCATATGTTTTAGTTAGTGGAGACCACTGAGCTAATGATGTTTGAAAACAATTCCCGCTTTAGATTGGAAGATAGCACTCTTGAGTGAACGTATGGAAAGACTGTGACTTTATTTTGTAATGGGAGGAAGAAATTTTCTCAGAGCAAACTTCCTGTTTTACCCGTGAAATAACAGTGACTTTTAAAAATGGTGAGTGTTGGCATGGAAACAGTGACACAGGCTACGCTGTTCGTAGGGGTGAAACCGGTATAATCCTTCTGAAAAACATTTATCGGAAACTTAAAATATTTCATACTGTTTTGATCTAGTAGCTTTTTCTAAATCATAAAATGCAGACAACGTTTAGATATAGACATACTCATTTAAGTGTTATTTTACTCAAGAACTGGAAACCAACTAAATGCCTTCTGTGGAAGTAATTTTTGATGAGGAGAAATTGTACAATACTAATTAACAACTCTGTTTAACATGTTTACTGAGCATCTGTTAAGTGCTGGGGGAAAAGAAGCAGGATCCAGAGCTGTAGGTACAGTGTGATCTCAGCTTTGCAAACACATTTTCTACATAGATAGTACTAGGTATTATTAATATATAAAGAAAGAAAATGCACCAAAACATTAAGAATGGTAAGATTGGTTTATGTGATTTTAGTGGTGTTTTTGGCAACCTTATATGTTTTCCCAGTTTTTTGCAGTGATATTTCCATAACTTAAAAAGCGAGTTTGAAAAAAAAAATCTCCAGCAAGCATCCCATTTAAATAAAGGTTTGTCATCTTTAAAAATACAGCAATATGTGATTTAAACAAGCTGTCTCATAGCTGTGACCCTACTATTAATTATTAGAAATACATTTGGAAAAACATCGAGTACCTCAAGTCAGTTTGCCTTGAAAAATATCAAATATAACTAACTCTTACAGAAATGTACATAAAAGAATGCTTCGTAATTTTGGAGCAGGAGGATCCCTCCTCAATTTTGTATTTTAAAAAAGTTCATGGTAAAAATAATTCACAACAGTGTATAAGGCTGTAAAATGAGAATTCTCCCTCCTCACCTCTTACCCTAGTACTGTTCTCCAGAGGTAATCTATTAACAATTTATGTAATTTTCAGAAAATTTGTATGCATATATAAGCAAATATGAATCTTTATTTTTTAAATAAATGGGATCATATTATATATTCTACCCTGCATCTTGCTTTTTTGCTTATATAGTCTTGAGATCTTTCTTTTCCTATTGGCACAGAGCTACTGCCTTCTTAATGGCTGCATAGCATTCTGCTTGATGAATGTACCCCACTCAGCTTACTGTCCATGCTCCGGTGGCATTCAGTGGTTATTACACATTTTTTGTTTTTCTATTACAAACACTGCTACCATAAGCAACCTTGGGTGGGAAGTATAGTCTTCCTATGAAAATATACCTGTAGAATATGTTTGTATAACTTGCTAACTGAAAGAGTGCTTGCAGTTTGGATTATGAAAGATGCTGTTGCATTGCCTCTTCTACAAGCTGTGTGAATTTGAACACCCCACCAACAGTCATGAGAATGTCCATTTTCCCATACCCTTGCCAACACTGTATTTTCATACTTTATCAAAATGATACATGGAAAATGATATGCATCTTGTATGCATGATATTTATCATGAAGTGAGCAACTTAATGTTATTGATCAGTTTGACTTATTTTGAGAACTCCAATGTATTCCTTGCCAATTTTTGTTTTCATATTTTTCTTACTGATTTATAAGACACACGTTAAGAAAGCCATTTGCAGGGGGCACCAAGATGGCCAGGAGAAGACAACACCGGAATGCAGCTCCCAGCAAATAAGATGCAGAGGGCAAGAGGACTTCTTTATGATGATTGATTCCAAATGAAGTGCTAGGTTCATTTCGGTGGGACTGATGATTGATAGGGCATTGAAAATAGGCCCAAGGAAGGAGCCGAAGGGCGAGAGCCACCCAGAGGAGCAAATCAAGACGGGGGGCAGGGTGGTGCATTCCCCACCTGAAATATGCAGCTGGCTGGGAGGGTCCGGGAACTTAACACCCCCATCCCCCACAGCCACCCCCACCCTGGCCATGCTCCAATTCGGATCTTGTGCTTACCTCATCCCTCCTGCAACTCACGGTCCACAAGAGCCCCGCGCTGTGGATAGCCGGTCTGGATAGTTGATGGAAATCTGAGCGGCAGCTACTGCTAGGCAAGTTGTGGCATGGACCTGGGTGGAAGTTTGGACTAACACCAGCGGGATGGACTGTCCCACAGAGGGAGGCAGAGTTGAAAGCAGGGAAGCAGACCATAAGGCCTGGCAGGGCGCCTCCACAGAACTCAAAATGAAGCCCTCACTAGAGAGCCTGGCAGCAAATATGCCAGTTTCACCCCAACCAGGAAGATCGAGTTCTGGGAGAGAGGCCATAGGGAAGGCGGGGCCAATCTCACCTGCAAACAAACTCCAGGGAAGGACCACCCACCCAACAACCTGAGTAAACCTAAGAGAGCCCAGCAACGCCCTCTACAGACCAAAAAAGATATAGCTCCAACCTCAACCAAAAATACATCCACTCAGAGACTCCTCCTGGAATCACCAACTTCAAAGATCGAAGGGAGATATATCCACGAAGATGGGGGAAAAAAACAGTGCAAAATGGATGAAACCATCAAAGAACAGAACACCTCTTCTCCTCCTTCCAGGCACCACAACTCACCATCAAGGGAACAAAAAAAGACAAGAGAATGAATTTGACGAATTGACAGAAGCAGGCTTCAGAAGGTGGGTAATAACAAACTTCTCTGAGTTAAAAGACCACGTTCTAACCCAAAGCAAAGAAACTAAGAACCTTGAAAAAAGGTTA
>CAUYLG010038483.1:0-29249 GCA_963573385.1 Cacajao melanocephalus
GAAATAAAGGGTATTCAATTAGGAAAAGAAGAAGCCAAATTGTCTCTATTTGCAGACGACATGATTATATATTTAGAAGACCCCATTAGCTCAGCCCAAAATCTCCTGAAACTGATAAGCAACTTCGGCAAAGTCTCAGGATACAAAATCAATGAGCAGAAATCACAAGCATTCCTATACACCAAAAACAGGCAAACAGAGAGTCAAATCATGAGCAAACTCCCATTTGCAGTTGCTACAAAGAGAATAAAATACCTAGGAATACAACCAACAAAGGATGTAAAGGATCTCTTCAAGGAGAACTACAAACCACTACTCAATGAAATAAGAGAGGAGGCAAACAGATGGAAAAACATTCCATGCTCATGTTTAGGAAGAATCAATATTGTGAAAATGGCCAATGTAATTTATAGATTCAATGCTATCCCCATCAAGCTACCTATGGCCCTCTTCACAGAACTGGAAAAAACCACCTTAAACTTCATATGGAACTAAAAGAGAGCCCACATAGCCAAGGCAATTCTAAGCAAAAACAACAAAGCTGGAGGCATCATGCTACCTGACTTCAAACTATACCACAAGGCTACAGTAATCCAAACAGCATGGTACTGGTACCAAAACAGAGATATAGACCAATGGCACAGAACAGAGGCCTCGGAGGCAATGCCACACATCTATAACCATCTGACCTTTGACAAACCTGACAAAAACAAGCAATGGGGAAAGGATTCCCTGTTTAATAAATGGTGTTGAGAAAACTGGCTAGCCATGTGCAGAAAGCAGAAACTGGACCCCTTCCTGACACCTTACATTAAAATTAACTCCAGATGAATTAAAGACTTAAACACAAAACCTAACACCATAAAAACCGTAGAAGAAAACCTAGGCAATACCATTCAAGACATAGGCATAGGCAAGGACCTCATGACTAAAACACCAAAAGCATTGGCAACAAAAGCCAAAATAGACAAATGAGATCTAATTAAACTTCAGAGCTTCTGTGCAGCAAAGGAAACAATCATTAGAGTGAAGTGGCAACCAACAGAATGGGAAAAAATGTTTGCAATCTACCCATCTGACAAAGGGCAAATATTCAGAATCTACAAAGAACTAAAACAGATTTATAAGAAAAAAACAAACCCATTCAAAAGTGGGCAAAGGATATGAACAGATGTTTTTCAAAACAAGAAATATATGAGGCCAACAAACATATGAAAAAATGCTCATTATCACTGGTCATTAGAGAAATACAAATCAAAACCACATTCAGATATCATCTCACGCCAGTTAAAATGGCGATCATTAAAAAATCTGGAGGCAACAGATGCTGGAGAGGATGTGGGGAAATAGGAACATTTTTACACAGTTAGTGGGAGTGTAAATTAGTTCAACCATTGTGGAAGACAGTGTGGTGATTCCTCAAGGACCTAGGAATAGAAATTCCATTTGACCCAGCAATCCCATTACTGGGTATATATCCCAAGGATTATAAATTATTCTATTATAAAGACACATGCACATGTATGTTCATTGCGGCACTGTTTACAATAGCAAAGACCCGGAACCAACCCGAATGCCCATTGATGATAGACTGGACAGGGAAAATGTGGCACATACACACCATGGAATACTATGCAGCCATAAAAAACGATGAGTTTGTGTCCTTTGTAGGGACATGGATGAACCTGGAAATTATCATTCTTGGCAAACTGACACAAGAACAGAAAATCAAGCACCACATGTTCTTAGTCATAGGTGGGTGTTGAACAATGAGAACACATGGACACAGGGAGGGGAGCATCACACACTGGGGTCTGTTGGGGGGTAACTAGGGGAGGGATTGCAGTGAGTAGGGAGTTGGGGAGGGATAACATGGGGAGAAATGCCAGATATAGGTGATGGGGATGGAGGCAGCAAACCACATTGCCATGTATGTACCTATGCTACAATCCTTCATGCTCTTCACACTACCCCAGAACCTAAAGTGAAATAAAATATATATATTTTAAAAATCTTCTTCTATTACAATGTTATTAACAATGTTCCCAAATTTTTGCAAACACAGGGACTCAAACCACATCATAAATTAAAAGCAGGAACAGACTGTACCAGTTTGCTGGAGCGCAAACATAATTAGCTTATTGGGCCATAAACCCAACTTTTAAAATTATAAGTAAATCAATTGAAATTGGAATAAAACGTATTTAATAATCAAATAAGATTAGGACAGAAGCACTAAAATATTCTGTGAAGAGCAGGGATGCTTTATCCTATTCAAGTTTGTACTCTCAAATCATTCATATGTTTTTCCTAACTACTTTGTGAATTCACATTTATTTGTTATATAGGTTTGGGAATGGGATATAGTACGTACTGCATACAACGTATTTGTCTAAATACTTTATGTAAATGAACTCATTTAATTATCACAAATAACCCTGAAGTGTAGGTAGAACTCTTATCCCCATGTTGCAGATATGTAAATCGAGGCTCAGAGAGGCCACACTACTCATGAGTGACTAAGCCAGGAGTCACACTGGGCTGCCCAGCTCTCAAGTGTGTGTTCACAGAGAAGTCACCTATAGCAAAGCAGTGTTATTACTTTTGACTTAATAGTGCTCTGGCGCAGGGAAGGGTTCCAGGAAAGGAGGGCGACACTGCTAGGAGGAAACGTGCAAGGTGGAGAGCCAGAGGAACCACGGGTGGACAACCTGGGAAGGACATTGAAGCCATTGGGATTGCAGTTTCCTCGCTCCTAAGCAAAATGCTTGCCCAGCTGAGCTCACAGACTGGTGGTGAAGACAAACTTTGTGAAAATGTTTACTTAGATTGTAAACTCTGCATACATCAAGCATTATTTTTTTCCCAAAGTTAAAATTTCTAAATACCTGACTTGCAATGGAAATGCCGCTAAAACATATCACACACTGTGCCGCCTTCTCTAGAGAGTACAGTCTTTTCCTGATGACTCAGTTTTATGTTGTAGTTAAAGAGCTATTTGTCTTATGCCGAAGCCCCCTGCCCCCTGCCCCCGCCAAGTTCTTCTGTCTGATTCTTCGTTTTTCTTGCTCATCAGCCCCGCATGCAAGAGGATTAACAGGGCAGGGCAGAGCTCGGGAGTCACACTTCCTTTCTACCTGCTGTCTTCCTTGTCAGGGTCCCTACTCTAAAATTACTATCCCTAATCTACCGGGGACTGCGAGATAATGAAACCAATCTTGTCAGAATCATGCTTCAAGTAAGAGAGTGAATAGTTTCCAGGTGAGAGCTGCATCATCCTTTTCTAACTACAGCTCACGAGCGTCATCATTTAGACTAACGTATTTGACTGCTCAGAGGCTTTTCCTGGTGAACTGCCCTGTGCCAGAGGTCAATATAAGGGACTCCAGGCCAGTGAGGTGAACTATATGCTTAGTTTAAATTTATATTGAGTGTGTAGACTTTTGTAAAATTATTTAAAAAGCTTAATCATCAACTCCTGACTCACCTACTGCCTGGGATATGAATTCCGAACATCAGAAGACAAGTTTTGGTATCACGGCACATCCTTTGAGCACTGCCTCCTCCCTTCCGTGAAGGTTCTAACATTCTTACAGTAGAATATTATACAACAGTTAAAAGATCCATGTGTAACAACATACGTATATTTTAAAACCATAATTTGGGCAAAATAGCAAGTTGTAGATTTTAAACAAGTGAGTTGTCATATAATGCCATTTATTTGAAACAAAGTTATGCAAGCAATATCATATTTTGTTTACAGATGTATACATTTGTAGTAAAAGTTAAAGAAGTGCATGGGAACAATAAACACAAAAATCACCAAATTTAGGACATTTGTTAGCTCTGGTGAGTAAGAAGGAAAATTCTTCAAATGTTCTTTTTTTCTTGAACTGGGCATAACATATGAATGCCTATTAGATTATTCTTTATATTTTTTGGTAAGCAAAAAATATTTTATTATTTTATAAGTGAAGAAGAATAGGAAAAACATACCAAAATATTTCTAGCATTCAATTATGGGGTGTAAGATTATAGGTAAGATTCCTCTACTTTTAAAAATTTTTCCCAATTTGTCTTTTATGGTATTTGTTTTACAACACAAGAAGGACATTAGTATATAAGAAGAAAGTCTGAAAAATTCTTTAATCAGACACAAAACACTTTTTCCTGTAACAATGTGCTAAACTTAATAGTATACACACACACATATATACACATACTATATATGGAGTATATAGTGTATACACACTACATACTGTATATGTATATGTACAAACATACAATACATAATATACAGAGAGTCGCATTGGCTATACTCGTCTTACTAAGATGTAAGTGACTGATACATGACTTAGGAGCAGCTGCAGCAGAGAAGCAAAGAAAAAGAGCAAGATAACATTGAGTGCCTGAAAAGATTATGAGTATGTTTGGGGTCGGGGAAGGGATGGGAGATAGGCAGTAAAGTGAAAAGGAAAATCACAAAAAACGATCACCGTTAGGAGAAAACTGGAGACCCCAAGGTAAAGGGAACGCTGCTACACGTGACTGGCAAGCCCAGTGAGTCCTACTCATGAGGCAGGGGCTTGTGATCTGTAAAGCCATGGAGGGTTTCTGCCATGTTTCCCTGGATGGTGTCCTTTTGCAGTGAAGAAACAGAGGCCTGGGTTTGCTGGGTTGCTGCCCCTTCCCTCCCAGGACAAGGACAAGGTCAAGGACAAGCTAGTTCATGTCTAAACTCTGCTTGCTGCCCAGACTGCCTCATGCCTGTGGTATCTCACCAGGATCTGTTGCCCTGGAATCCTTCGGAAGAAATGTCTGTTCTACCCTAATCACTGTAAGCAACAGTGATTTTTAATTAACGGAAGCGGATGCATTTCTTTAATACATACAGAAGTAAAGGATTGATTTATGTCTTTTGCATACAAATAGTGGTAGCTCAATTTAATGGAGCTGAAGCGGGGTGGGGAGAGGGTCTTAGTGAGACCCATCTGGCCCAGCTCCTGTTTAGCATGGATCACTTCCCACTCACGACAGAGATGCTAATGGGAGAGCTACTTTCAAACACCATAGGATGTGGTGTAATTACACTGTTCATAAAAGAATTCCAAACAGGGCTGTGTTTTGGATTTGATGGAATGTAATGTAATGAGAAATCTCTGTGGCAGATGACATTCTTCTTTCAATTAATGGGTTACTTGCTCAGAATCATCCCCAAAACCATTAGGCACTAATTAGAGAGATTTATGACCTCTGAAAGGACCCAGACCAAACATTGTTCAACTAGAAAGTACAGTAAAGCTGTCTCCCTTAAGGACTTCCCAGAGGTCATATATTTAAATGAAATGTGAGTAGACAAAGGAATTTTCTAGAACACTTTCCATCCAGATCTGAAAGTCAAATCGCCCAAATGCAAATCTCATTAGACCAGTTGACAGTGTTTCATTCATTTCTTCCCTCTTTCAGTCATTCATTCATAAAAATCATCCAACAGACATTTATGGAACATTATTAAGAGCAAGGTATAGGGCTTGGCTGGGTTAAACTGCAAAGATGAATCAAAAGGGAAATTATAAGAGGACTCTGCATGTTGGAAAGAGAACAGAAGTTAGAATTCCTTAATTTAAGTTTAAGCTTTCCCACTTGTTAGCTGTGTGACTTTGGGCAAATCACTTAACCTCTCTGAAACTGAAAGTCCTCAAAATAAGGGTAAATAATACCTGCCTTTCAAACCTCATAGAATTATACTGAGTAAAAGAATGTATACCAAATCTGGCCATAAAGTGTGGCATAAATGCAAGAGGCTATTGATATAAAACATTTACTGTGCAAGAGGGGAGATTTAAAGCACCCTGAAATACTCATCATCTAGGGTGCCAACCATTAATAATGAGATCCAAAAAATATTATTAGATACAGAATTTATTTGGGTACAAAGCTTGAGGCGAGTCACCTGGGAAACAGTGACTTCAAAGGGATGGGGTCAGTGCTCCCAAGTGGGGAAGCTATGTAAAACTGTGTCTTACATAGGCAGAAACAGTTTTAGCAGAGTTGAAGCATTTTTCATGTGAGGCCAATGCATAAATTGCAGTGATCTGGTTAGTACACTGTGCTACATTCCAAGGAAGACTGCTGTAAAGAAGACTCTCATTTGGAGGGACTCTTACCTCTGGTGCCACTCTGTCCTTCCTAATCACTTATAGGAAAAGAAGAGGCAGAAGTTGCAACTGCATGCCCACATGACTCAGGCTACATAGCCACATTCCTCTTAAGGCTCGGAATAAAGTTCCAACAGCTTTAGGTTTGAATTAATTTCACAAAGACAAAAAAAAAAAATGCCAATGCTATTTTGATAGAGACACAAATTTACTTATTGGTTCCAAATATCCATTAAGCCCTAAGATGATGTGCTCAAATGAAGTGTAAAGAGGTTTAGAAGAGGAAGAATAAGCTGTGGGTTCTTTAAATCCTCCCCACCCCCATTGCAATTATTCCCCCGATCTTATAGAATCCCTATGATGATCCGCATGGCTCTCATTTTTTCAACTACTAAATAAAACTCACTGTGCATTGGTTGAATTCCTTTCATTACAGGATCTTATTATTTGTTCTGAAAGTGATCTTATCCCAGCCTCTCCCTGCCCCGCCTCCCTCTTTCTCTCGCTTGAAGATGAGAAGTTGAGACAATGGTCCATCTTGGAGGCACACAGACCTGCCTGGCCTCTGCCTGGTTCAAGCGGGGCAGTAAAGTTGCATAACATCTCTGTCTTGGTGATCCCTGTGCAGTGGGGGAAGCTACGCCAACCTTACAGTGTCTTACATAGGGCTGAGAGCAGCTTATGTAAAGCTTCTGGCATATTGAATAGGCTGAGCAATTGCAGCCATTATCCTTGTAACAAAGGCCATTTTAATCCATCTGCCTCATTTCCTCCATTCATGTAATGACTCAGGTTTTTGATAGAGGATTTGATTTAACTGAGTCATGGCTTTTTTAAATTTATCGATTTGGGAGAAGAAAAATAAGTATGGTTTAAATTTTTCTCAGTAGACTTTAAGCCAATCATTCAAGAGCTATAGACATGAGAAAACAGACATAAATAGGAAAAACACTCGCTCCTTCTTTTATGATCCCTAGAATTACAGAATCACAGAGTCCCCTTTCTTTTGAGTCAATTTTTAGCCCTACTTTTTTCTCAACCATTTCCCATATGTCATGGTTTATGCATCTTTTGCCAAAGGGAGGGGATGTCACCTTTTTAGTTTGGCCACTCTCATTTCAATAATGCAGTTAACAATTACATCTTACTTTTAAGCACATAATGAGAAGGGAATGGCAAATCATCTAGTTGTAAAACATGAAATACTTTGGTTTAATACAACACATTTTCTTCCCTGGTAGTTATACTTGTTTCAGTTATCATAGTAATAGAAATAGCTATTTGTTTTGTTTTCTGCCTCCGATGTAAAAAGATGCTTTCTAAAGACAGACTTAAATCTGCTGAATTGATGCTGCAAGAGCAGTGAGCCTTAGGTGGAGGAGGATGCAGGTATAGGCGATAGACAGGGCAATGACCCTGTGATCTGTAAAACGATGCCCTGTGAATTGGATCCTTAAACATAACCTTTGATTCCCTTCCCAAAAGCACTCAGGGATGTGTTGAGGTTGTTACCAGTCACTCATACGACCTGGGGATACATAGTCAGAGCCTCAGAGCTGTGGAGTGGAGCCAAGAAGGCAAACCACCCCAACTCCCAATATAGTGGAAAGAATGTTTTAAAAATCTCGGTAGTATTATCGGAACCTGGGTGCCTTCATGGAGACTTGGAGGCCAGGGGGGGCCAGGAGGGAGGAGAATGCTTTGTATAGTTGTCCTTTGAGTTTTGATGTCATTTACTTCCAGCAAAGGAATTTGTATGCTTACCTGTGTTTGGTTTTTGGCCTATTTCCATCAACCATCATTTCCTTTACAGCAGCACCCAACATGTGGAAATATATCTGTGTGATATATTCCTGGAAGTCAAACTGCTAGGTCAAGACTAGAACTCTGTTTTTAGTAAGGGTTGGAAAAAACTGCAACCAACATGAAAACTTCTATTCAGTAACTTGGGATTGGGAAAGAAACTCCCATGATAAAACATATTAACCACAGGTCTGGACTGTATAGCATCCCTGCTAGACAGGGATAGTAAGAACATTGACAGGATTAGCAAATTCAAAAGGCATTTGCTTGTTGAATCATTTTCCAGGCAATGGGATAAATGCCTTGAATAACCAACCTGTCTGCTTGTTTTTAACCTTTGGGAGGAAAGATTTGTCCAGTGTCCTGCAGGGCCACCCCTACAGAAGGCTCTTGGGAAGGATCCCCTTGTCAGGCTATAACACCTTAACAAAACACTTCTGAGTTTTGCCAATATTTTTGTACTTGGGCCAAGGAACTTCCTACGCAGCCCAAGATCAACTCAAATTTGCTCACTGGGCTTGGGTTTTGGGGCTTTAGCCTCCATGAAAATCCTAGCTAATTGTTTATTTCATTTTGAGAGGGTTCAGTTGCTAAACAAGTAACATCCCTGCATAACTAGTTACTTCCTGAAGGTACATCAGCTTGGCCTCCTGTTATGATGACCATATCCTCTTTGCTTATGACTAATAAAAGCTGATGTGTGCAACCTGTTCCTCTACATCCTTTTTCATCCAAGTAGGGAGCCTAGTAGAAAGTGGTTTAGCAGTGTATGAGATCAGGGTGCTCCGTCTCTGATAGCCCTGCTATAATTTTGAAGTTATCAAACTTTCCAAGTCAGAGCACCTACCTTGTTCACAGGAAAGGTGCAAAACTGATGCTTTGATCTATGTAGTTTAATAAGATGTCTTAAAGTCTAAGACATCTAATGTCTTACTCTGGACCTTGGAAATCTTATTTTCTGATCTCGCTTTTTCTCTGTTTGCTTTTAGTCAGGTATCCTTGAACTGGAATTGGTCTTTCCTCATACTTTGAGCTTTACACTTGACTATCAAATCCCATGAATCTTAGCAGTCGATTAGCCTCACTATCAGTGGACCTGTGCTCAGATTTCCAGAAGACAAGAGCTATATGACTCAGCAAACAGCGTGTTACTACATCACATGGGCCCAAAGTCATCTTCCTTCTCAACCCAATCTGGTCTTTTTTTTTTTTTTTTTTGTACTTTAGGTTCTGGGGTACATGTACAGATCATGCAGGGTTGTTGCATAGGTACATACACCACAAGGTGGTTTGCTGCCTCCATTCCCCATCATCTATATTTGGCATTACTCCCCATGTTATCCCTCCCCACCCTCCCCACTCCATGCTGTCCCTCCCCTAGCTCCCCTCAACTGCCCCCAGTGTGTGATGCTCCACTCCCTGTGTCCAGGTGTTCTCATTGTTCAACACCACCTATGAGTGAGAGCATGTGGTGTTTGATTTTCTGTTCTTGTGTCAGTTTACTGAGAATGATGGTTTCCAGATTCATCCAAGTCCCTACAAAGGACACGAACTCATCATTTTTTATGGCTGCATAGTATTCCATGGTGTTTATGTGCCACATTTTCTTTGTCCAGTCTATCATTGATGGGCATTTGGGTTGGTTCCAGGTCTTTGCTATTGTAAACAGTGCCACAATGAACATACATGTGCATGTGTCTTTATAGAAGAATGATTTACAATCCTTTGGGTACATACCCAGTAATGGGATTGGTGGGTCAAATGGAATTTCTATTTCTAGGTCCTTGAGGAATCACCACACTGTCTTCCACAATGATTGAACTAATTTACACTCCCACTAACAGTGTAAAAGTGTTCCTATTTCTCCACATCCTCTCCAGCATCTGTTGTCTCCAGATTTTTTTAATGATAGCCATTCTAACTGGTGTGATATGATATCTCAGTGTGGTTTTGATTAGCATTTCTCTAATGACCAGTGATGATGAGCATTGTTTCATATGTTCATTGGCCCCATATATGTCTTCTTTTGAGAAGTGTCTGTTCATATTCTTCACCCACTTTAGAATGGGGTTGTTTGGTTTTTTTCTTGTAAATCTGTTTTAGTTCTTTGTAGATTCTGGATATTAGCCCTTTGTCAGATGGGTAGATTGCAACAATTTTTTCCCATTCTGTTGGTTGCCACTTCACTCTAATGATTGTTTCTTTTGCTGTACAGAAGCTCTGAAGTTTAATTAGATCCCATTTGTCTATTTTGGCTTTTGTTGCCATTGCTTTTGGTGTTTTAGCCATGAAGTCCTTGGTCCTGGATGGTTTTGCCTAGGTTTTCTTCTAGAGTTTTTATGGTGTTAGGTCTTATGTTTAAATCTTTAATCCATCCAGAGTTAATTTTAGTGTAAGGTGTCAGGAAGGGGTTCAGTTTCTGCTTTCTGCACATGGCTAGCCAGTTTTCCCAACACCATTTGTTAAACAGGGAATCCTTTCCCCATTGCTTGTTTTTGTCTGGTTTGTCAAAGATCAGATGATTGTAGATGTGTGGCATTGCTTCTGAGGCCTCTGTTCTGTGCCTTTGGTCTATGTCTCTGTTTTGGTACTAGTATCATGCTGTTTTGATCACTGTAGCCTTGTAGTATAGTTTGAAGTCAGGCAGTGTGATGCTTCCTGCTTTGTTCTTTTGCTTAGAATTGCCTTGGCTATGCAGGCTCTCTTTTGGTTCCATATGAAGTTTAAAGTGGATTTCTCAAGTTCTGTGAAGAAGGTCATTGGTAGCTTGACGGGGATAGCATTGAAACTATAAATTACTCTGGGCAGTATGGCCATTTTCACAATATTGATTCTTCCTAACCATGAGCATGGAATGTTTCTGCATCTGTTTGTGTCCTCTCCTATTTCGTTGAGTAGTGGTTTGTAGTTCTCCTTGAAGAGGTCCTTTACATCCTTTGTTAGTTGTATTCCTAGGTTTTTTATTCTCTTTGTAGCAATTGTGAATGGGAGTTCGCTCTTGATTTGGCTCTCTGTTTGCCTATTATTTGGTGTATAGGAATGCTTGTGATTTCTGCACATTGATTTTGTGTCCTGAGACTTTGCTTAAGTTGATTATCAGTTTAAGGAAATTTTGGGCTGAGACAATGGGGTCTTCTAAATATACAATTACGTAATTTGCAAATAGAGACAATTTGACTTCCTCTTTTCCTAATTGAATACCCTTTATTTCTTTTTCTTGCCTGATTGCTCCGGCTAGAACTTCCAATAGTATATCAAATAGGAGTGGTGAGAGAGGGCATCCTTGTCTAGTGCCAGATTTCAAAGGGAATGCTTCCAGTTTTTGCCCGTTCAGTATGATATTGGCTGTGGCTTTGTCATAAATAGCTTTTATTATTTCAAGATACATTCCATTGATACCTAGTTTATTGAGAGTTTTTAGCATAAAGGGCTGTTGAATTTTGTCGAAGGCCTTCTCTGCATCTATTGAGATAATCACGTGGTTTTTGTCTTTGGTTCTGTTTATGTGATGCATTACATTTATAGACTTGCATATGTTAAACCAGCCTTGCATCCCTGGGGTGAAGCCTACTTGATCATGATGGGCAAGCTTTTTGATGTGCTGTTGCAATTGGTTTGCCAGTATTTTATTGAAGATTTTTGTGTCGATGTTCATCATGGATATTGGCCTGAAGTTTTCTTTTTTAGTTGAATCTCTGCCAGGTTTTGGTGTCAGGATGATGTTGGTCTCATAAAATGAGTTAGGGCGGATTCCGTCTTTTTGTATTGTTTGGAATAGTTTCAGAAGGAATGGTACCAGCTCTTTGTATGTCTGGTAGAATTTGGCTGTAAACCCATCTGGACCTGGGCTTTTTTTGGTTGGTGAGCTATTAATTGCTGCTTTAACTTCAGCCCTTGTTATTGGTCTATTCAAGGTTTCAACTTCTTCCTGATTTAGTCTTGAGAGAGTGCAAGTGTCCAGGAATTTATCCATTTCTTCCAGATTTACTGGTTTGTGTGCATAGAGTTGTTTGCAGTAATCTCTGATGGTGGCTTGCATTTCTGTGGAATCGGTGGTGATATCTCCCTTATTGTTTTTTTATTGCTTCTATTTGATTCTTCTCTCTTTTCTTTTTTATTAATCTGGCTATTGGGCTATTTTGTTGATCTTTTCAAAAAACAAACTCCTGGATTTATTGATTTTTTTGAAGGGTTTTTTATGTCTCTACCTCCTTCGGTTCTGCTCTGATCTTAGTTATTTCTTGTCTTCTGCTAGCTTTTGAGGCTTTTTTTTTTTTATCTTGCTCCTCTAGCTCTTTCAAGTTTGATGATAGGGTGTCGATTTTAAATCTTTCTTTGTTTCTCATGTGGGCATTTATTGCTATAAATTTCCCTCTAGACACTGCTTTAAATGTGTCCCAGAGATTCTGGTACATTGCATCTTAGTTCTCGTTGGTTTCGAAGAACATCTTTATTTCTGCCTTCATTTCATTGTTTATCCAGTCCACATTCAGAAGCAAGTTGTTCAGTTTCCATGTAGTTGTGCGGTTTTGAGTGAGTTTCCTAATCCTGAGTTCTAATTTGATTGTGCTGTTGTCTGATAGACTGTTCATTATGATTTCCATTCTTTTGCATTTGCTGAGGAGTGATTTACTTCTGATTATGTGGTCAGTTTTAGAGTAAGTGCAATGTGGTGCTGAGAATGATGTATATTCTGTGTATTTGGGGTGGAGTGTTCTGTAGATGTCTATTAGGTCCACTTGGTCCAGATCTAAGTTCAAGTCCTGGGTGTCTTTGTTAATTTTCTGTCTCGTTGATCCATCTAATATTGACAGGAGAGTGTTGAAGTCTCCCACTATTATTGTGTGGGAGTCTAAATCTCCTTTTAGGACGTTAAGAACCTGCTTTATGTATCTAGATGCTCCTGTGTTGGGTGTGTATATATTTAGGATAGTTAGCTCTTCTTGTTGGATTGTTCCTTTTACCATTACGTAATGCCGTTCTTTGTTTTTTTTTTTATCTTTGTTGGCTTAAAATCCATTTTATCAAATACTAGGATTACAACCCCTGCTTTTTTTTGTTCTCCATTTGCTTAGTATACCTTCCATCCCTTTATTTTTGAGTCAATGTGTGTCTTTGCACATGGGATGGGTCTCCTGAATATAGTACACTGATGGGTCTTGACTTTTTCTCCAGTTTGCCAGTCTTTGTCTTTTGATTGGGGCATTTAGGCCATTTACATTCAAAGTTAATATTGTTATGACTGAATTTGATCCTGCTATTTTGTCACTGGTTGGTGGTTTATTTTTGCCTATTAGGTGACTCCGTTTCTTTATTGTGTTATTGTACTTTGCCATTTGGTATGTTTTTGCAGTGGCTGGTACTTGTTCCTTTCCATGTTTAGTGTTTCTTTCAGGAGCTCTTGTAATGCTGGTCTGGTGGTGAAAAAAATCTCTCAGTAATTGCTTGTCCATAAAGGATTTTATTTCTGCTTCACTTATGAAGCTTAGTTTGGCTGGATATGAAATTCTGGGTTGAAAGTTCTTTTCTTTAAGGATGTTGTATATTGGCTCCCACTCTCTTCTGGCTTGTAGGGTTTCTGCTGAGAGATCTGCTGTGAGTCTGATGGGCTTCCTTTTGTGGGTGACCTGACCTTTCTCTCTGGCTGCCCTTAGCATTTTCTCCTTCATTTCAACCCTGGTGAATCTGACGATTATGTGCCTTGGGGTGGCTCTTCTTAAGGAATATCTTTGTGGTACTCTCTGTAATTCCTGTATTTGAATGTTGGCCTGACATGCTAGGTTGGGTAAGTTCTCCTGGATAATATCCGGAGAGTGTCTTCCAGCTGGGATTCATTCTCCGCATCATATTCTTGTACACCTATCAAGTGCAGAGTAGGTCTTTTCACATAATCCTATATTTCTTGGAGGCTTTGTTCATTTCTTTTCACTATTTTTTCTCTAGTCTTTCCTTCTCATTTTATTTCATTGAGTTGATCTTCAATGTCTGATAGCCTTTCTTCTGCTTGATTAATTCGGCTATTGAAACTTATGTTTGCTTCGTGTAGTTCTTGTGCTGTGTCTTTCAGCTCCATCAAGTCGTTTATATTCTTCTCTAAGCTGGTTATTCTAGTTAGCATTTCATCTAACCTTTTTTCCAAGGTTTTTAGTTTCTTTGTATTGGGTTAGAATGTGTTCCTTTAGCTCAGAGAAGTTTGTTATTACCCACCTTCTGAAGCCTGTTTCTGTCAACTCATCAAACTCATTCTCTGTTATGTTTTGATCCCTTGTTGGTGAGGAGTTGTGATCCCTTGAAAGAGAAGAGGCATTCTGGTCTTCGCTGGTTTCATCTTTTTTGTGCTGGTTTCTTCCCATCTTCTTGGATTTATCTAGCTTTGATCTCAAGGGAGCTGCTTGATGAGGTCACTTCTCTGCCTGTCCAGGCGATGCTGGGTTTCCAGGGACTCTGTCAGGTTGCTATGTATGCTTCGTGTGTCTTCTTTTTGTTTACATTGGGAGGTTAGGCCCACCTCTTTAATGGCAGGTGCCCCTCCTTCCACTGACCTGGAGGCCTGCTGGGTTGCCAAGGACTTCGTCACGTTGCTATGTAGACTTCCTGTGCTTTTTGTTTATACACGAAGACTAGGCCCTCCTCTTTAATTTCAGGTGCCGTTTTCTCCACAGAGCTGGATCATTCAGGGTTCAGCTCAGACTGAGACACTGGCTGCGAAACCCCCATGCCTTAGTGCTTCAGCCTGCTGGGGTTTTTGGAGGAGGGACCCGCCTATCCACACAGTCTGTCTTCCCAATTTCAGCTCCCTCTCTCTCCCTGCGGTGGGGAGGGGGCAGTAGCTCGGTCCACAGGTTCTCCCAGCCAGCTTATGGGCTTATGAGTTTGCTTAGATCTGTGCCAACAATCCACAGCACCAGCTCGGATTATTATTCAACTCTGCGCACTCTGTGCTTGTAATTCCCGGCACTTGACCAGCGAAGATCCCCTGTTCTGTGGATTGTTGAGGCTTTGGGGGGAGCACCATATCTGGACCAGGTTGCCAGGGGGCTGCTTCCGACACTCTACTCAGATTGATACTCTACTCAGATGCACTTCCTGGGTGAAGCAGCACCCCTCCCCACATTGGTCTGCCCTGCTTGGGTTTTGCTCACCTTCTAACCAGACCCGTTGAAATGAACCTGGTACCTCAGTTGGAGGTAGGAGATCTCTCGCTTTCTGCGTCTCTCCTGCTGGGTGTTGCACGCTGCAGTTGTCTCTATTCAGCCATCTTGAATCTGAGACTGATTTTTTTAATCCAATCTTGTCTATGTTTAACACTGTCTTTCATGGCTCTTTGATTTTATACATAAATTCTATAATCAAAATTTTTGTTAAAATTGCATCAAATTCATAGACTAATTTGGAGAGAATTACCTATTTATGTTATTGAGTCTTCCTATCTATGTATGCGGTATATCTCCCTATTTGTTTAGAAATTAAAGACATAAATCTAGGTCTCTTTTAATAAACATATTTTTAAATATCTTTCTATTAAGTCTTACGTTTTTCACAAAAGGTCTTGCACCTTTTGGATGCATTATTTTTTCTTTGTTTATTTCACACAGTTTAGATCACTGAGCATATATGTAGCCATTATTTTCCTTGTTACTCCCAAATTCACATCTAGGCTGAATCAACTCCTACTTCAAGTACAAAAATGATTGTAATAAGAAAAGCTATAGGTCACATTTGAATATGGCATGTGGGGGAGCTCTAATGAATAAGGTCATCTTATTTAGGCCATTTATTCTTTATTCATTCATCCATTCCACCTCCCTTTTTCTCATAATTAAATTTCAAATAACACATATTTGCAGACTTTTTAAAACTCTGCTTTGCCTCACAACTCATCAGATTAATTAATTAATTCTATGAACATCTGTTAAGTTTTTGCTCATTTACAGAATGACACTGGAAACTAGAAGTTTATGGTACATTTTGTGGTGGAATTCAATGATACCTGACATGAGCACTTTCCTCCTCTGCTCCTACCCCAGGGTGCACATCCTCTGAAATGATTCCTGCTGACTTGTTCAGAAGGAATAGCAGGTTCCCATGACAAGGTACAACCTCACCCACAAGAACACTTCTACCATGTAGGGAATCACTGGCAAGTTTACTTTATTGAGCACTGTCAAGAGGAGTAGATGGAAGAAGCATTGCACGAATTTTCCATGTATGGGCAACAGCCACTGATTTTTATGGAAAAAGCACTATGAGTTACTGTTGCCAACTTTGAGGAGTAACAGGTTATTGAATGAGCCCATGTCACATAAAATGTCAGGCCAAGGACTTACAGTGAGGGAAACAGTGGCTGAAGGAAGCTATGATTGCTTAGATTGCATGCAACTAAGGTTGGCTAGAGTCAGGGGCAGAAGTGAGAATTAGGGAAGGCTCTTTCTTTCATTCAGCAATGCTGATGCTGATGCCAGCTAGCCTGGTGGAAGCAGAGGCAGAGCAGCAGTTAGGGTCAAGCCTTGCACCAACCCATATTCTTCCCCCTGTCATCAGCCATGCCAGTCTTCATGGCCCAGGAGCCACAGTGCATGGACTCTGATTTCTATGAGTATAAGCCCGCCAATGTGTCAACTTCTTAAGTCTCATTCCTTACAGTCTTAGCTCTATCTTTCCTATGTTGCTTTATAGATACTCCAATAAATTCATCCTTGCTAGTGTATTATGGCTCTGCTCCCTCATTCATTCATTCAATCACTCATTCAACAGACAATTACTGATTGCCCCATATGTGCAGCTCTGTACTAGGCTCTGTACACACAGAGATAAAAGACACAGCCTCTACCTTCAAGGAACTCAAACCAGTGGGGAAGACTGACAAATAAGCAACTAAATTACAGTCAACTCAATTTCATGCAATACACATTCACCAAATGCCTACCATTCAGGAGACATTTTAATAGGATTGCCTTAACCCAACTGATGACTTTAATTGGGAATCCAGGCAAGATGGAAACTGTGAAATGTATATATAAGATGTATTGTAAACAACAAATATTCAATATTACTATGATGCACACAAGTTGACCAGGTCGAAGTTATTGCTATTGCTTCAGCCTCTCAGCTCTCTTAGGCATAGGTAGAGACAGTGAGGAAAATGCAATTTAACCAGAAGCTCCAGACAACTCCTATCAACAGATGAATGAATGTTTCTCTCCAAAGAGTGCTATACTCTTCTGGCTCACTGAAGCCCTGGCTGGTGGTGACACATGGAAGAAACGTCATTTCCAGAAGTCACCAAGGGCTTAAATACTCCTGCCTTGTTTGTATCCATTTCCCTTGCCCTTGATGGGGGAGAAGAAACACTCTCCCTAGCAGAGACCACCCTCCTTCACCTGGTGGGTGTCCAACTAGAAGGAAGAAGAAGGATAAGGAAGTGGTCTTCAGTCCATCAAGGCTAACTATAAAGTACCTGTTAATGCTTTTTCATGATTTTCTCTGGAAGTCAAGGAGACCGTTGCCCTTGGTGATCCCAGAGAGACTTGAAAGAGATCTGATTTGGGCCAATCCTCATCCAGTCGAGATTCAGGACCACAAGTTCAATTACTGTCCTCTGCCACTCTGCAGGAAAACTTCCAAATCATGACAGAAAACAAGAATTTGATCTGACAAGTATAAGAGTTTTCACACAAGTTAATAGAACTTGGAATTATGAAGCCACTTGAAAATAGCTTTGGACTAAGGATTTTCTTCATGACAGTTATTCTTATTTCCTTGCATTTCTGAAAATGTCTGGACAGAGCCCTGCCCAGTTACTCCTCCATACTGAAGTGAAGAATTTTATTTCTAATTTTTTGTGTGTCACGAGTTGGGGGGCATTTTCTGAGACTTCCGATGCCACTTTGGGTCATCCAGGAAGCAGACACCAAGCAGAATAAAATAAGTAGAAGAGAAATGTTTGTGAAGGGCCCAGGTGACAGCGCAGGAGTAGGCAGGGAGAGCTTTTAGGACCCCATGCAGAGCTGACACCTGTGCAAGGAGAAAGAGATAAAAGGATAGCCCGGTAGGAGGAGGTTTAGGCTGCAGTGAAACTGATCATCTCTAAGCCAGGCCAAGAGGAAACCCCAGAGCAAAGATCTGTTGTTAGAGGACTCCAAGTTGGGCAGGTATCGCTGGTTCTAGCAGCTCTACCATGTTTGGCTACTGGATCGAAACAACCAATGGAGAGCAAGGCCTCAGCAGGAATGCTGTGTTAGATCCAAAGGTGCACAGCTGAACACTGCCCATGAACTGCTCTCCCTGTAGCAGGTGCTCTTGAAGAGATTTGAGAGGCGCACCTCCATGGCTACCACAGCCACTCCTTGTGCCACACACATCCATTTCTCCACATGTGTTCAGTGAGCAGCTTCTCTCCCATTCCTGTGGACTTCTCTTCCTGCAGAGAAACTCAGGTTAGTTGGGCAAACCCAGTCCCATCTCTGCAGTTGGTCACTGTGTCCCTTCTCCACTGTCCATTCTAAATTCCCCTCATCCTCAATGTCACCTCACCAGGTCTTGAGAGCTTGCCCAGTGGTATGACCCCAAACTCTCATTCCTAAGTAACCTGAGCCCTCAATACAACTGGAAAAATAATCCTAAAAGGTGCCCAATTGGCTCTACTGAGTTTCACATATATTCCTCCCTGTTCCCATTGTGTAAAAGTAACCTCACCTCCTCCTACTGACCACAGACAATTTTCCCTACCAAAATGATGACTTCACTTCTCACCTTCTGGTGTTTGGACATCAGCAGTCTGAAATACCCAGGTAGCAACCATAACTTGTAGTTCAATGGGACATGTGATATCCCCACAAGAATACACTTAGACACTAGAACCTCTAATCCTGCAAAGCCCAGTACTGTGGGAGTGTAAAGCACAAAGTCCCTGGATGAGTCATTGGAAGTGATGGCAAGTGGGCCTACTCTTGTTTGCAATTCTTGATTCCTGGATAGTTCAGACCTATTCAGACTATGTTATGACAGCGAGTGGGACAGTTGGCATAGCTGTGGGGCAAAACTAAATATTGTTGCCTGTTCCATGTAAATGCAAACTGTTTCTGCTCCCTCTTTCTGGTTGGAATAAAAAAGAATGCCCAATCAACAGCCACATACCATGTATATGAGACTTTATTAAACTACTGTAACAAAGATACTATGTTCAATACAGAACTATAATCTGGGCTACTGCTTAATTGAGTTTGTGATAGTCTATAGCCATTCTTCATGATCCATGTATCTGCAAGGGCTAGACTGATGAATTAAATGGAGATATGATAAGAACCACCATTCATCCCTGCATTCCTTAGGTCTTAAATGGTGGCACCAATCTCCATCATTCATACCACCCCTACCCTGACTTCCCAGAAAAAAAAAATTGAATGCAATATTGTTTTTATTTACTATTTTCTCCAGGACGCCAGAAACAGGTTTTGGAGGCTTCCACTTGGCCTTCCCCACTGTGCTAGCTCTTACCCACAGGCCAGGGGTTCAATGTAAGAGATATTCCAAATACAAAATATGGGTCCGTGTGAACCCACAGTAAGCCAGACTTGCCAGATCTCCATTCATTAGGGATCTATAGAAACATTCTGGGTCTCTGAGTTTCAATATTAACTCAGAGTCTGTGTCCAACACTTCTTTGAAATGTCTAGCCATTCCTCTTTTCCAGTATACAGTCACACAAGTAAATGACCATAGGTCCTTTTGAGGAAGGGTTGAGGGAATCATTACAGTGTCTACATGCTATCATATAGAAGGGTTCTTCCTCCTAGAGACCCAGCCACCTCTTCAGTCAATGGGTTTCAGATCAGAAAATTGGCCGAGGGCTAGTAACTGAGCAAGTGGTCATGATCTTGTATTGAAGCAACCTACGTTGGCCTCCTTGTCCTCTATTCTTACCTTCTTCTAATGGCATTAAGCAGCACTCTTGGCTTCCCACCTATTTGTCCATATTACATTGACCATCTCCACAATTTCCTGTGTTGAAGCACCTTTGGTTGCCCCTGACATTGCCAGGCATTGTGGTAACGGCAGCCCCTGGCGTCCAGTGGTTAATGCTGCCTCCTGGTCCCTGTGACTTCAGGGCTCCATTGCTCCCATTCCTATCCATGAGCCCAGCTCTCCCCTGCCACCATGAGCTTCACCAGCACATTCCTGATGGTCCTAGTGAATGCTGTGTCTTCTGCACTTTCCTATGCAATAAAATCCTGAAGTGGGTTTCTGACCTCACATAAAATATTGATTCCAACATTCTTTCCTCCTCAAGTCTTTTTATTCCTTCCTCTACCATCCGCTGGAGCAATTCAGGAAAATCCACGTTGCTCAGTGTTAGCCGCTGCTTTCTTTAGGTTGCTAACAGCCACCTTAGCCAGGCATTGGCCCCCATACTGGGGTGGGGCGGGGGGGTGGTTTCTTGCCTGTGTCCTAAGAAGATGGACCAAGTCCATGAATTCTTGTTAATATAGTTTTACATTCTGCTCCCCCTGATCAAGCACCCTGAAAATCCAATCCCAAGGGTACTCCCTTTCTTGTGCTGGTACATACTACCTAATCTTTCAGCTCTTTCTGGGCATAATCTCTTCCCTGATTTATCAAGCCCATTATGCCCCCAGTCACAATATGCTGGGATTTAACTCTAATTATCAGCCTGTCAGGCAGCAGAGGCGGTGTGGGCAGCTACTGAGGGGGCACTTGTTGCCTCCGAGGGAAGGGCTTCTTCAGCGTCTTCCCACAAGGGGAAATACCAGCTCTTAATAGAGATGGGTGGGCTGCCCTAGCAAGTTCTGAATGTGCAGGGGAGTCTACATGACTAAAATTCTTGAGGGCATCCACCATGAGGTCCCCATCTTAGATTCCAGGGTCCCACCTTTTCCCAACCAGGCCTCTGACTTTAGTTAATAGCCCTGTCTTAACTGAGCAGTTAAACATCTCTGGAGCTCTGGGAAACAGAATCCTGTAACCTCTCTTCAACTTTGATCATCCTCCTACTGCAGTAGATAAGAGTCCTCTGGCTCTCACACTTAGTTCTGAATTGTTCATTAACTTATTACTATATTGTATTGACACCCCGTGGAGGGATAATGGGAAACAGTTCCCATTATCCCTCCACGGGGTGTCAATACAATATAGTAATAAGTGTCTTTGTAGCTATTGCGTTCCCAGATATCTAAAATGCCTGAATCACTGCACTGGCAATGGCATTCTCCTTTATTGGAACATATCTTCCTGGCCACTATCAGTGACATCACCAGCATTTGAGTCACACCACCTTATTCCAGGGACTATCTGCACCCCACATTTCCCTGAGGATGACATTCTTGCCAGCTGTGTGGTGAGTGAGCTGAACCCCAAACCACATTCTGTGTACCAGCTATGATCTTTTTGAGTCCTTCAAGAGCAACACCAGATGGAACTGGATGTGCTGGAGATTCACGGGGGAAACATTTGTGAAGGGAAGAAAGAGCAGGCGTGGGTGCGAATGGCCATTAGAACGTGATACAAACCAAAGGAGGCAGCTAAGAAAGGAGGATGGGTAGGTAAACCCCAGACTGCAGGCAGATCTGACAAGGGCTCAGCAAGGCAGATGAGAAGCCCAGAGCAAAGCTGGCCGTGACAGGAGTCCTATCTCAAACAGGAATGGCATGGGGCTGGTATCCCTCCTGTGCCCAGTCCTGGCTGGTATCATGACCAGGGCCACACACACAGCCTCAGTGTGAACTCCACAGGAGATCCAAATCAGCAGTTGCCGGAAATTGTCTGCCATGGCCCTCTTCCCAACAAGCTCTCTTAAAAGGTTACCTGAACTGAGCACCCACGTTTGATGCATCTGCCCACAGAAGTGAGAAGCCAGACATCGGGATGTCAGACCAACCTCCAATGGGACAGAAACTTGGAGAACTGCATTGGTTTCCCACTGGCTATGTGGAAGAGTTCAAGCCATGGGTGAGGCCTTTCTTGGGCCATTTTTTGGGAGTAAGTTCTATACCAGTAGTATCTCCTGATTTCCTTTGGCCCTGTCAGAATTCTTACTCCTATAGGGTGAGCTTCTGTATGCAGAAAAAGATTTTCCTGTATGCCCTCAGCAGCCTTGGCTCAGAAATTCTCCTGGAATGCTAGGACCAAACCTGGTGGTTTGGGATACTCAAGGAAATATTTTTCCTCTAGGCTCAAGGGGAACTGGCTTCAAGCCCATAAAAGGGCTGGCTTATTGCAATCAAATCTGGCCAAAATGCCATTCTAAACACTTGATCTTGGACTTCACTTTAATTTTTATACCGATTGCATTAAATATCCTCTCTGATAGGCTTGTCTTCAAAGACTAGAGGTCTAATTTGTTTGATTAAGGATCAAAACAATGAAGGCTTAGAAATCGAAAGCAAGTAAATCAACTAAATTCTCCCTAAGAAGAGGCTGACAAGAGGGACTGCCTGGGCAATGAGCTCTAAACGTCACTGTGCGAGACAACGGGTTTTTCAGGTAGCCCATCTCAAGGAAGTTATGAATACAACCTTCTAGTGGCTAGAGCAAAAGAAAAGCCAGAGTCTGTCATGAGGCAGCAAACGGAATATAAAGCAGCCTAACTAGGCTGTGCATCAGCAGGGTGTGCACGGGCTTCTGAGAGCAGGTGCTCCCCTACTTAGAGGCAGCTGGAAGACTTTGGGCAAGGCAGTTGATGCCTGTGAGCCTCCATTTTCCTTATTGATAAAACACAATAAGAAAAATACCTTTGTTTCCGGTGTACTTAGGAGAATTAAGAAGCAAAACAGCATGGCATAGCTGGTAAGAGTCCGTTCTGGAGTTAGAAGCCCCATCTCTCCCTGAGCAGTTCAATTTTGCTGCAGCCACTGACCCTCTCTGAGCCTCAGTGCCGCTCTTTAACGTGGAGCTGTTGATCCCAGGGTTATGGAGTTGTTGTGATTATTAAGTCCAAAATGCACAGAGAGTATTTAGCACAGGGATGTCTAGTGGTGCCCCTTCCTGCCTTACACTTCGGTGAGCACCAGCTCTACTTACAACTGTGGGCACCGGCATTTCTTCGCTGAGGGTTTTTTCTTGCCACCAGACCAGTTCTGCTGGCTAAGAGGTGGGCCAAACACTTCAAGGAATGAATGTCCCTCAAAGAACGGCCCTCAGCCAATGTCTGATGGTAACTGGTGTGTAAATACCCCTGTAACCTTCCCTCTGGAATAGGATAACTCAGGTGAGAGTCTCTTGTTTCCCTAACAGCAACAAACCTCATAATGCACTTTTAATTGGCTGCCCTTTCCTCTCTGTCTCACTCTCCTACTCCCCTACCATTTGTTCCTCCATCTCCCAAGTAAAATACTTGCATTTGAATTCTTATCTCAGGGTCTGCTTCTGAGGGCATGTAAGATAGGCAGGCACAAACACACATTAAAAAAAAAAACAAATCTAGCTGTGATTATTGTATGAAATGTGTTTTATAAAATACAAACCACTATATGTATAAATATTAGTACTGATAAAAATATTTGTCAAATTCTCAGTAGAAAAAGAAGGCATCTCACAACATCAAATCAACTCTGACAGGTCCAGAAAGGACTTGAAAGTCCTCTGGTTCATTCCTACAAGCAGTCTCCACACTTGTCCATCTCAGAGCCCTGCAGCACATTCATACTACCTGCACTTTGGAACCTGCACATATAATAGTATATGAGTGAGTAGTTTTCTGAGGCAGACTAGGGCAGAGAAAGAGATGTCTCCACAACCTCTTCCTTTCTCAGGTCTAATATCAAGTGTGGACCTAGCTATTCTAGGGAAACCAAGGGGGCCTAGCAACTCCACAAAAGGCTGACAGCTCCCAGGATGCCTGGAGCTGCCCAGGAGGCTGTTTGGATTTAAACTTCTGTCTCAGCAAGAGGCGAATTCCTTCCTCTACCCTCTTGAAATCTGCAGAATATGCTGTGTAAAGCACACCTTTAATAAGTCAGGGTGGAAACCAGCCTCTGCAAATCGACATAATCACAGGTTCTGAGGCTGCCTTGCCACTGCCTCCCCTGAAGTATCTGCCCAAACCAAGCCAGTCCCACTGCATCCCTTTCCTGTCATGTCGTGGAATGAATCCTGTTTTACATAGAAATGAAATATGGCCCAGAGGAGTTCTCTTCCAGGGTTCATTTTCAGGTCAGTTAGCATGTCTTGGCCTATGGGGAATCCCAAATGCCAAAACACCACTTCCAAACCAGGTGGGCTGGCCTGTCTTCACATCCTGAGAGTACCTTCCACCAGGGTAGCAAGATGGCTAGTAGGGACTGGGGAGGCGGTGGGACATCCTGAGCCACTTTTGACCGTCAGGGTCATCTCTGTGATGGCAGAGATTCAATTTACCATATTTATAATTTAATTCCTACATCTGATGTATAACCTAGAATTAGCCTTCACAAGGGCAGGGATATTTTTGTTTGTGTACAGCTATATTCTCAGCACCTGGAACAATGCCTGACATATAGCAGGCACTCAATATTTTTCTTGTTTTCTTTTAAAAAATTAAGCTATATTTTACATGGAATGAAATGCACAAATCTTAAGTGGGTGACGAGTTTTGGCAAATGTATATACCCATCTAATCCAAACCCAAATCAAGATATAGAACATTTCTATCACCTCAAAATATTTTCTAGTGTCCCTTCCCAAGCAATCTTCTTGATCCTTCCTAGAGGCAACTGCTGTGTGGATTTTTATCACCTTAGATTATCTTGGACTTTATATAGATGAAATCATACAGTATTTACACTTTCACATATGACTTCTTTTGTTCAACTTAATATAGTTCAAATTCATACATTTTGTTGCAGGTTTCAGTGATTCATTTCTTTTTAACACTAAGCAGATTATATTATAAATGAATGTACCCCACCTTTGTAATGTATTTTCATGTTAATAGACAGTTATTTCCAGATTTTTCTGATCATGATTAAAGCGCTTAGGAATATTCTTGCACAAGTACTTTTGCATATGGATTCATATGTGTTTGTTTCTCTGGGTACCTAGGAATGGAATTGCTGGGTTATAGGACAGGTATCTATTTAACTTGATGAAAAAGAGCCAAACAATTTTCTAAAGGGATTGTACCACAATATATATTCTCACTAATATTTGGTGTTGGTAACCTTTTTAATTTCATTTATTGGTGTGAAGCAGAATCTCACTGTGGTTTTAACTGATACTTCTCTGATAACAGTAATATCAAACATATCATTATGGCATGCAGGTAATTTGGATGTCTTCTTCTGTGAAGTTTCTGTTCAACTTTTTGGCCAATTTTTGTGTTAGGTTGTTTGGTTGTTTATTATTCATATTAGGGACTTCTTTAAATATTTCTTGTTGCAAATCTTTTGTCAGAAAATAAATAAGTAAACCTCTGACTTGGAAGAAAGTCAGAGCACAAGTTTTTGATGTTGATGAAGTCAAATTTATAAATTCTTTTTTTTAATGGTTAGTTCTTGTTGTGTCCTGTTTAAAAAAATCTTTGCTTATCCCAAGTTCACAAAGATATTCTCCTATGTTCTCCTGAAGCGGCTATATAAGGTTAGCCTTTACATTTAAATCTACAATCCAACTCTAATTAATTCTTGTGCATGAGGTAGGAGTTGAGGTACATTTTTGCTATACAGTTATAGTTGTTTCAGCATCATTTATAGAAAAGGCTTCTCTTTCCTTATGGAATCACCATGATGTCTTAGAAGATCAACTGACCATATATGTATAGATGAATGCCTGGACTTTATTCTGTACCATTGAACTATCTGTCTGCCCTTATGTCAATACCAACTGTCTTAATTACTATAGTTTTATATTTACTCATGAAAGTAGGGTGTGTAAATGCTCCAACTTTGTAATTTTTTAATGATTGTTTTTGCTATTCTATTTACTTTCTATTATGACCTAAATTTTAGTGTCAACTTGATAATTTCTATTAAAAAAAAACCTACTGGGATTTTAATACTACATCAAATCTCTAGATTAAATTGGAGAGGAATGATAGCTTAACAATATTAAGTATTCTCATCCATGAATATGATACATCTCTCCAATTCTTTATGTCTTCTTCATCTGTTTCAGTGATGTTTTATAGTTGATAGTTTTCAATATAGAGGTCTTGCACATCTTCTAATAAATTTATTCCTCAGTATTTTATGCTTTGTAATGCTATTATAAATATAAACTTTTGGAGATCTAGGTGGAAGCACTGGGTGACACTGAGAAAGCCAGAAAGCCAGTGGGATGGAGCTACCTGTCCCCTAGAAAGAAGGGGAATGAAAGCAGGAAAATAGACCATATGGCAGGATGGGTCTCTCCCCCACAAAGCCTGGCAGGCTAAAAAATTCTCACTTCAGAGTTTTGCAGCCAGAACATCAGTTAGAGAGTGATCAGGAACGATCAAGCTTGGTGGGGGGAGGGGCAACCGCCATTGCAGAAGCCAGCCTAATTTTCCTGAGTAAATAAAAGACTCAGGAAAAACACGCAGCAGCTCCACTGAATCTGTGGCAGCCCAGCAGCTCCTCTGCAGGCAGACAAAGGAAAGGCCACCTCCCCAAGCAGCTAGCTGAGATCAAAGCTAGATAAATCCAACAAGATGGGAAGAAATCAGCACAAAAAGGATGAAACCATCAAAAACCAGAACTCCTCTCCCTCACCATGAGATCACAACTCCTCACCAACAAGGGAACAAAGCAGGATGGAGAACAAATTTGACAAATTGACAGAAGCAGGTTTCGGAAGGTGAGTAATAAAAACTTCTCTGAGCTAAAGGAACATGTTCTAACCCAATGCAAAGAAACTAAAAACCTTGAAAAAAGGTTAGACAAAATGCTAACTAGAATAACCAGCTTAGAGAAGAACACAAACGACTTGATGGAGCTGAAAAACACAACACGAGAACTTTGTGAAACATACAGGAGTTTCAACAGCCAAATCGATCAAGCAGAAGAAAGGATATCAGAGATTGAAGATCAACTCAATGAAATAAAATGAGAAGGCAAGAAAAGAGTGAAAAGAAATGAACAAAGCCTCCAAGAAATATGGGATTATGTGAAAAGACCTAATCTATGCCTGATCGGTGTACCAGAGGATGACAGGGAGAATGAATCCAAGCTGGAAAATACTCTTCAGGATATTAGCCAGGAGAACTTCCCCAACCTAGCAAGTCAGGCCAACATTCAAACACAGGAAATACAGAGGACACCACAAAGATATTCCTCTAGAAGAGCAACCCCAAGGCACATAATCGTCAGATTCACCAGGGTTGAAGTGAAGGAAAAAATGTTAAGGGCAGCCAGAGAGAAAGGTAAGGTCACCCACAAAGGGAAGCCCATCAGACTCACAGTAAAATCTCTCAGCAGAAACCCTACAAGCCAGAAGAGAGTGGGGGCCAATATTCAACATCCTTAAAGAAAAGAACTTTCAACCCAGAATTTCATATCCAGCCAAACTAAGCTTCATAAGTGAAAGAGAAATAAAATCCTTTATGGACAAGCAATTACTGAGAGATTTTGTCACTACCAGACCTGTCCTACAAGAGCTCCTGACGGAAGCACTAAACACAGAAAGGAACAAGTAGTACCAGCCACTGCAAAAAAGAACCAAATAGTAAAGACTAATGACATAATGAAGAAATTACGCCAACCAAAGGGCAAAACAACCAACCAGTAACAAAATGGCAGGATCAAATTCACACATAACAATATTAACCTTAAATGTAAACAGACTACTAAATGCCCCAATCAAAAGACACAGACTGGCAAATTGTAAAAAGCCAAGGACCGTCAGTGTGCTGTATTCAGGAGACAGATCTCATGTGTGAAGACACAGATAGACTCAAAATAAAGGGATGGAAGAAGATTTACCAAGCAAATGGAGAACAAAAGAAAAAGCAGGGGTGGCAATCCTAGTCACTGATAAAACAGACTTTAAACCAACAAAAATGAAAAGAGGCAATGAGGTGCATTATATAATGGTAAAAGGATCAATGCAACAAGAAGAGCTAACTATCCTAAATATATATGCACCCAATACAGGAGCACCCAGATACATAAAGCAAGTCCTTAACAACCTATAAAGAGACTTAGACTCCCAATCAATAATAGTGGGAGACTTCAACACTTCACTATCAATATTAGACAAATCAATGAGACAGAAAATCAACAAGGAAATCCATGACTTGAATGCAGATCTGGACCAAGCGAACCTAGCAGACACTTATAGAACTCTCCACCCCAAATCCACAGAATATATATTCTTCTCAGCACCACATGGCACTTACTCTAAAATCAACCACATAATTGGAAGTAAGTCACTCCTCAGCAAACGCAAAAGAACAGAAATCATAACAAACAGTCTCTCAGACCACAGTGCAATCAAATTAGAACTCAGGATTAAGAAATTCACTCAAAACAGCACAACTACATGGAAACTGAACAACTTGCTTCTGAATGTGGACTGGTTAAACAATGAAATGAAGGCAGAAATAAAGATGTTCTTCAAAACCAATGAGAATGAAGACACAATGTACTACAATCTCTGGGACACATTTAAAGCAGTGTCTAGAGGGAAATTTATAGCAATAAATGCCCAAATGAGGCACAAGGAAAGATCTAAAATCAATACCCTATCATCAAAATTGAAAGAGTTAGAGGAGCAAGATAAAAAAAACTCAAAAGCTAGCAGAAGACAAGAAATAACTAAGATCAGAGCAGAACTGAAGGAGATAGAGACACAAAAAAGCCCTTCAAAAAATCAACGAATCCAGGAGCTGGTTTTTTGAAAAGATCAAGAAAATAGACAGACTGCTAACCAGACTAATAAAAAAGAGAGAAGAATCGAATAGATGCAATAAAAAATGATAAAGGGGATATCACCACAGATTCCACAAAAATACAAACTACCATCAGAGGTTACTACAAACAACTCTATGCACACAAACTAGTAAATCAGGAAAAAAATGGATAAATTCCTGGACACTTACACTCTCCCAAGCCTAAACCAGGAAGAAATTGAAACCCTGAATAGACCAATAACAAGGGTCAAAGTTGAGGCAGCAACTAATAGCCTAACAACAAAAAAAGCCCAGGTCCAGATGGGTTGACAGCCAAATTCTACCAGACATACAAAGATGAGCTGGTACCATTCCTTCTGAAACTATTCTAAGCAATACAAAAAGAGAGAATCCTCCCTAACTCTTTTTATGAGAGAACATATATACAATCATTTGAAATGCATTGAGATTTGTTTTATATTGCTAAACAT